>JAAAKE020031892.1:0-23056 GCA_010014785.2 Anisolabis maritima | reverse complement strand
TGGACTAGGGATCGAGAGTCTCGGTGACGTCATCGAAAATCTCAACATCCGTTTTACTTCAAGAATGAAGACCCACAAGCAGGACGCTGACATGAGGATCGCCGAAGGCGCCGAGGCCAGCTACACTGTAAGGATCAGCGACTCCTGCAGAGTGGCAAATCTCCTCCTGTGCCATCCGAATAGCGTTTTCTCCAAGGGCGGCATCTGTACCTTTTATTCATAGTGAATCCACTTTCTCGAAAACCCTGAGAGCTATTTTAAACACAAAATTACTTGATTAATTAAAACAAATACTATTGATTCTCTCTAAGCGGTATTTCCTTTATACCATAGAATTAATTAATTGCATGTTTCTTAGAAAAAAAAAGAGAACAAAAAAATTCACTTATTATTTAAATTCCCTAGCAAAGAATATTAAATTACCTTGATAATCAAAATTTCTTTTGTATTTTTTCTTCCCCATTTTAATTTTTTTTTTTAATTAAAAAGGGATTTTTTTTCTTTCTTATTGACCCGAAAGGAATAATTATTTATTTAAAAAATTTTCTTGACACTCTCTCACCCTTGTCGATAATTGAGGCTTCTCCTCTCTCCCTCTCTAGCATTAATTTTTAATCAATCAGAATACATTAATTAAAATTAAGTCATTTTTTGCGCCTTCTTCCTAAGATCTTAAATAAAATTGAGATTTCTTGAAAAGATTTGTCTTTGAAATAGAATTGTAAAAGAATCGCTTCATACGTTTAATGAGACCGACAGACGGGCGGACATTCTGCAAAGTAAAAGTCAAAATTTATATGATTAGAATACATTCTTCTTTCAATAGTATATGTTTACTTTCTCTTATCTATATATATGATGTGAGATGATAGTAAGAAATTATTTTTTATTACCAGTGAAGAAGGAATGAAGTTTGGATTAAAATTTCATATTCTCATTGAAAATGCCTGAAACATATAAAAAAAATCAATTTAAAATATTCTCTAAATGAATTAAATAGTGAACAGAGAGAGAGAGACAAAGAATAAATATGGAATTTCAATCAGAGTTATAGATCAAACAAGTACATTAATAAAACATAGTATCTTGGCCGATCTCTTTTATTATTGGATATCAAATGATAATAATAAGCCCTTCTTTGTTAATATTTATTTAGCGGGGGTTCAAGTCTCGGTGGGGTAAAAAATTTCCTTATAATATTTTATGAATGACACTGCTTTCTTTTTTTTAATTTAAAAAAAAAAAAAAAATCTTTTGATAGTGCTGTTTGGGAAAAAAAATTCACTTTTTAGGAGTATTAAACAGGCAAAAATACTTGGGCATGTAGGTTTAAAAAACAATTAGGAAACGAAGCTGCAAAACTTAACAGGCACCCCCTCTCCCCAGGAATATGATTAGGGACTTAAAGAGTATGCAAGACATGCTTATTTTTATTGCTAGATTACTTTTAAGTTATTTTGTTTATATAAATAAATATCTTTTTTATAATCAAATTTTCTTTGTATATTTTAAAATGGAAATAATAAAATTTTAAGAAATTTTTTTTTATATTCTATCAATCATAGTAATAAAAAGAAGCAAGTCAAAGAGATATTAATAAAATGAAATATCAGCGTCTCTTTGTGGCGACGTAGGTTATCTTTTCCACTTAACGGATTGTTAATAATGTGGCACTCATCTAGAATTCTAGATGCAAGGGTAAAAAATCCCAGTAAAAAAAAAAAAAAGATATATATATAATATATATGTTAAAAATTATATATTTTATTTATTCTCCCCTCAGAGGTGCCAGTCTTCATCAGGGAGATGTCTAGAATTTCACAAAGCAACTCCAAATATAACCATTTATTTTAAATAAAATAAAAAAAATAACGGGCAATGTTTGTACTTTAGTTTTGCATGCATTCCCGTTCGCGAAAATAGCAGCCAATGCTGCTTCGCCGAGAAGAGGCAAACAACAATGGAGGAAAGAGCAGGCAGCCTCTACGATATTAAAACTCTCAAGTTTGAGACGTTTCGGCTTTAATTTGATAATGCCATCATCAGTATGAACTGATGACAAGCATTGAGTCAAAAAAAGCAGACTTGTTGTGCACTAACATACAAAGAATGGTTGTATATAATATATAAATGTCAGCGAACAACAAACTTGTTAGCTTGTATACATTGCTACACAAAATGTGTGTCTGTTCCTTCTCCATTGTTAAATATATACAAACTCATATCAAAATTTCTATTTACACCAAAAGCAACGGAATGAAATGATTTAAAAATTTTTTTAAATCACTTTGTTATTAAATATGCAGTGGATTCTGAGAAAATCGTGGTCCTCAAAATATATTGGGGAAACTTTTCCATAGCTCCCTAGCCCTATTTTGAATACCTTCTTAGGGGTATCTAGGACAATAAATTTCTTAAGTTTCATCCGTTTCCGATTTATTGATTTGAAATGTAAAGACATTGACATTTTTGATGATCATAATCCTTTCCCCTTTACTATAATATATAATAGTGCGGGAAAATTACAAGAGATCCAAAAATAGGAAAGCAAAGTTTAAAATTATTTTCTCTTTTGAGATTGTTATTAAATCCAATGGGGGTCGTTTCATAGCACGTTCATATTTTGTTAAGATTAACCATGGTTAAAAAAACAGGTTGCTGACCGACTACTGGAGTGGAATATAGCTGAAAGGTTACTCGGGAAATTCCCTTCTTTATTTGAAAAAAAATAACGTCTCAAAATTCGTTCAGTGATTCATCAACTGCACTTGGGAACAGGACACCTAGAGCATAGATTAAATTAGAGTGAAGAGAAAAGATAGATATCGAAGAATCCCCTTCCAGGTGCTCTTCCTACTTTGACACAGGTCTGTAACAAAATATTATTTTGGAAGTTAGAGAGTTACTGCTTAAAAAATAAAAATAAAAATGGAATTTTTTTATTAAAGTACATATAAATAAAATAAATGCTTTTATGAAATTTTTTTGAATATCATTTCTAAAAAAAAAATTATTTAGATTAGAGAGAAAGAGAGAGTGTGTGTGTGTGTGTATAGCTCCTGAAAGGGGCCAAGGGATGAGGGCGCATGCTTAGCGGTCGTGTATTATATTTGACTGCAAAAAAAGAGAGAGAGCGAGAGGGGCGGGTCACAAATGCAAATTTTATATGGAGGAGGGGGAGGGAGGGCATTTGAATAAAAAGAAAAAGATTTACGTCTCTTCGCTTCTGCAAATAGACCCACTCGAATATTCCCTTTAATAGACCTCCTACTATCATAATTCTTTTTTTTTTAATATAAAAAATAGCGATATAGTTAGCCACACCCCTTAAATCCATCAAAAAAAAAAATAAATAAATTTTCCTTATTATGATGATAAATAACGAGAGGGAAAGGCGTTTTGAAATAGACCTAGTAGCTACCTGCATGAGAAATTTTAAAAGGAAATAGCGGGGGCTATCAAGTTGCAAAACTTTCCCGCAGAGACGTTGACGCCTACGAATTCCCATCAAGCGAAGGGATTGCGTTTTTATTTATAAAAAAAGATTATCGTAATTTTTTTTTGGCATTTAAGAAGTAGAAAAAGGCCAATTTTAATACATTCTTATCAGATGGGAGTCATTCATTCACGTTAATGTGAAAAGTTACATCCAGTAAGGTTTAGTGATTACACTGATAACCCCAACACAAACATACAGAGAGAGAGAATTTTTTTGCATTTTTGGAGTGATTCTTGCCAGAATAACGGAAGGGGAGGAATACAATTTTTGACTATGATGCTAAGTTGTTATTAACAACGTTTCAAACATTCAGCCTGTAGCCTATTTCAGGTACACTTTTTCTTTGTATCTGAAGCGAGCTGAAGAAGGCCACAGATTGTGGCTGAAGCGTTCGTTCTATATAAGACATATAAGAATACCTCAGGTAAACAGGAAATATATCTCCTTTCTTGTGATGTTTAATTCCAAAGTGCAGAAAAGTACAAATGTCGAGTTTGGAGAAAAAAGAGAGTCCAAAAATTTTTCGTTTTTTTTTTTAAACTTATAAAATAGAAAAATAGCTTTGAGTTTATTTGTAGCTATATCCATTTTGAAAAGAGAGGTTCTTTTTTTTGTATTTGTATAAATTAAAAGGATGTATTCGGGGTAATAAGGGCTGTAGGTGATAAACTTCAAAGAACGCCCTATAAGACCATCAGTCTCTTTTGAGATACCAATATCTGAGAGGAGAGACGTGGTGACCGGGGAGAAGGCAGGAGCAGCAAGACAGGGGCTCAACGACAACTCAAATCGGTCCTTCTCAGCCCAACAGTTGCATCATCAGCAAAATAAAATCCACTTCATATTTGCCATCTCGTTATTGATTATCATACTTCTGAAAATGTATTTATTTATTTGGATAGCTATTGCAAATTATCAATAGAGTGAAACAATTTTTTTTTTGTTAAGTCAAATTTTTCTAGGTATGCATGTTTCAATTTTTATCTCGGGCGCATTCTTGGTAACTTCTCTTGAAACCCGCCATTCCCGTCCATTGATGAGGAAATCCGCCTTTTTCTCCATTCATTAAAATCAAGTCAAATAGCCCTTTCTAAGATCTTTAATTTTGACAGTGACAAAATACAAAAACAAATCGAGGACAAAATTTGAGGGGGAAGGTTGTTCAAATTCGACATCCTCTCACCACGTGTTTCTTCATCTGCATGTGCAGATCTAGCAGCTACAGTATCAATCTGTTTGCATCTATATATGAGTTGTATATAGAAAGAGAGAGAGAGGGAGAGAGTAATCAAAATGTAATTAATCTCAATCAGTTAAGACGTGACCTTAGCTGTACAGTCGGGAGCGAAAGCCACTGGCCTCTGTCCATGGGTCTGTCTGTCTGTTTGTCTGTTGGTTAATCACGGACAACGAGGTGCTAAGTGTACCGTTTAATCCACACTCTTCTTTTAATTTCTTTTTTAACCCTTTAAGGGCTAACTCTGAAATAATAACAAGTCAGAATTCGACCTCCTCCTCCCCTCTTCCTTTTGAAAAATTTCATAACACTATAAGAAAGTATCTGTAAAATAAGAGGAGGCTTTGATGTTCAAAAATTTTATTTATTTTTAGTTGGAATGAGGAATCAATAAGTCAAGAACTAAGAAGACGAATAAATTGAAAATTTGAGCAGTGAGCTTCTGAGAAAGAGCTCAAGGCAGTCCATAAATTTGAGAATGCAATATGGAAATATACTAATAAATTAATATAGATATATTTATTATCTCTCATCATTAAAAATACATATCAAGCCTTGGGTTTGGGCCACTCTTCAGCACGCCTTCGTCAGTGTGAATTTTGCATTTTTTAGACTCATTTCGAAAGCGTATATATAAATTATAATATATAAATATACCATTCCTCTCAAAAGTAATTGGACTACAAGTTTATTTGTTTCGTTTTAATATTAAAAGGTATCTGCATTCAAAATCATCAAATTTAGCATTTTCGGATTTCTTGTAGTTTTCTAATTGTCCATTAAGACAAAACCAGAGGTTCATGTTGTCCAATTACTTTTGAAGGAATGAGTACATTCTTATGACAAAGAATATTTCTCTCGGGAGCAGACAAAAATTGCAAGGGTATACATGTATGTCTTCTAATTTTTTTTTTTTTTTTTTTTTTTCTTTTTGGCCTTTTAGACTCTGTCTTTATTTATTTATAGTCTTCTGATTTCAAATTATATTCTCTTATAATTCAATCAATATAACTAATACTATAGAAAGATGAAAATTGTTGCTGTGTTGTAATTTCAATAGTTGAGAAGGCAGCAATAAGGGGGCCTGTGGATGCTCAATAAAAACTCAAAATGGAGATGTTTCGAACTAGGTTTACCAGTTTATCATCAGTCTAATTTGAACGTTGATTGGCCTGCCTTCGCATCTATTAAATATAACTACAATATATATAATATGTATGAATATTGTAAAATCATTGTCACCACACTGTTTTTCATGTATTTTATTAAAAGAATATCTTAAAAGCTTCGTCATCTTGAATATTTTTTAAAACTATTTTCTGATATCATTTTTTATTTTTTCTATTATTAACGGTGGAGGAAATCGTTGTTGTGTTCAAAATTGACTCCAGGGAAAGGCATTGGCAACAATCACAGTTGTAAGTGATATGAGACATGAACGTAACATCCAAGAATATCAAATGTACATTATGTTGTACATTATATGATTATACGACTTAACAATTTTGGCTGAAGATGTACAAATAAACCTTGTTCGAAACGTTCAAGATGTGTCCTTAATTAAACATCCATTTGCTACCACTGCCCTCCCCTGGAGTCAATTTTTCTATTTATTTTACAGATTAAGTGTGGAGTATTTTTTTCTTTTTAGAGCTATGAAAGAAATAAATTTCATTATTTTTCAGAGACCTGAAGAGGATGTCATTTGAAATCCGAAACTAACAAGTAGTTTTAAATAAATTGTCTTTTATTTTTCTTTCCGGGCTCTCCGGTTTATCTACATGTATATTCAGATTGTATTTATTTAATAAAATCCCAAGAATTGACTGGCACCTTTTTTTTTATATATAAACACCTACACCTTCAATTAAAGGGTTTTGCCCTCCAAATAATTTAAATAAATATGGCTTCAGATGCCGAAAAAAACTTAAAAAAAAATTAAAGGGTTGGTGGTTCGCACTTTTTCCCTTTCTTGATAATCAATGGTTAGATAGAGCTGACTTCAAGGAATGATGATATATGATTAGATGTAAACCAAACCTAAATAAATACGTATCAGATGAGGCTCATCCAAATAACCCTCTTCCATGACACACACACGCACATAGACACAGACGATTTTTCAGTTAAGGGTCCTTTCCTTTCCTGCCCGAGAGGGGTGGGATTTGCAACTTCTTGCTCCTCCCCCTCCCTCTCTCCCTCTTTTTTATTTTGTCGTTTTTTTTTTTTTTTATTCATTGACTGGTTTTTATATATGTATATTCTTTTTTTAATCGCGTCTCCGGAAGTCAATTGTCCAGGTCGTTTCCGGCAAGCTGCATCCATGCAACAATTGGTCCAGGCTACGCTAATGGACCCTTCAATTTCGGTTAATTGATTCAATATTCTATTAATAATAAAGAGAATATATATTTTCTATATTATTATTGTATTTATTTCTTTTTTTATTATTTGGTTTTTAACACAACCAAAAAGTCTGTTTTTTTTTTTTTGTAAGTTGTATAGTTTTCATTTTACCTAAATATATTATAGCACTTAATAATCTGAAAATATATTTTATATTTTACTTATTTTTTTATATTATTTTGGAATCAATAAGTAGCCTGGGAATTTTATTCATTTTTTTTCTCTCTCTTGTAAATATTATTTTATTAAAATGTTTTTTTAGTATCAAGTTTTTAATTTTTAGAAATTTTTCTTTAGAAGACTCCATAAATTTTGTAATACTTTTTTACTTCTTTTCCGGCATTCTGAGGCCATTTAGACACCGTTCTTATTTATTCATATTAATTGGTAGCCAATATAATATAAATAAATTGTTGTCGGAAGCGAATGTTACGGCTTAATCTCCATTAGGACTTGAGAAAAAACTTCAAGAAAAATAATTGAAAGCTCATTGCCGGAGCCTTCTTGGATATATGGGCTCAAAATTTGTCTATTCTATCATCCGACACTGCTTCATGCTCATGTTTGAAAAGTAAGAGCAATGCCTAGGGCTTAAAGGATTGTTTACGTAAATAAAAACGCCATAACTTTACTTATTGCCTTTTCAGGTAACAGCGCAGCTATTCACATGTAAACAAACAACAACAAAAATTTATTTATATTATTTTGGCTACCAATTGATATAAATAAATAAGGACGGAGTCTAAATGCCCTCAGATACCGAAAAAGACTTAAAAAAAAAATATTCATTTGAAATAACTGCTCATCATACTATTAGCAATGGCTTGGCCAGAAAATCAACAGAAAATTTCAATTTAAAAATGAAACAATTATAAATAATATGGTGTTACTAATCTCACATAACACAACTTTTTTTTTTACCTGAGGTAATGAAAGCTGAGTGATGCGCTGACACACCAGATTTTTTGGAGCTCCTAGATAGCCGTTCTTTAATTCATCTTTTAATAGGACAATATACAATCAACATAATACAACTTGTTTTACCTGATGTAATTGTGAAAGTAGAGAGAAAATTCTTATTTGTTTTATTACTTGTTTATTTTTTTTTTGTACCCAGGAGATCCAATTATTAAAATAATTTTGATTACTAAATCTTCCTATACACCCTCACCCTTGCTCGGTGTTAAATAGTAAATGAAATAACCGATTTAAATTTTCTTAACAACCCTCTGATAAAAAAACAACTGATTTTTACTTTAATGTTTTATTAATAATATAAATTAATAGTAAGGGGGTCAAAGGGCAGACAGAGAGAGAGAGAGAGGGGGGGGGGGGGGTCCCAGAACAGAAGCAGCAGCCGGCTGAAACCTGAAACTCCAACATATTGTGAAGTCAGCAGTCATCTACTATTATGAGCCCCCCCCCCACCCCCTCCTCCAATAAGTAGAGGATCTCTGATTATAGACATGTCGATGGCTGAAATGAGAATGACAAGCCAACTATTAGTTAGGAGGTAGACGCGTGCCCTCAAGATGGTGATGATGGAGCAAGCAAAGCAAGGGTGAGCACCAAGCCAACCACCCTGGGGCCTGCAGCTGCTGGAAGCGTCCGCCAACGCCTTTTGCCCCCCACTCCGCACTCTATGGTCAATGTCTCTGTTTTGAAATAATGAATACAAGCTATTAATTAAGTGTTTAGATTACTCTCTATTTAAAGAGAGCAAATTAGTCTTACTCGTAAATATAGCATAGTATATAATATATTTAGTAAAAGTAATTTCCCTATATACACACGAGGAAGTTAAGAGAGGTCACTGCCGATTTTTATTTTGGAGATAGAATGAGCCCCGCCCCTTGAAGCAGAGGTAGAGCTTTTCTTGTAGATAATGGTTCGCTTCTCGATCTGAGCGATAATATTTATTTAAATAAAAAAATCCGGTTATCGTCGCATTAATAAATACCATTTAACGTGAATGCCCACATGTGGTCTTCGATTCAGGAAGAAAAAAAAAACTTACGATTAAAAAATTTCAATCCCAGCACTCATTCAATTTGATATTTACCGTGTCGTAATTTTACAAATGAGAAGGAACTAGAATATGTTTTACTTTCTCTTACCCATAGATGAATATATAGAGAGAAAGTATTGCGGTCGAAAAAAAATCGATGTTGGGATTTTAAAGGAAATGCACGTTTTGAGTTCCTCTGGGTCAAAAAAATGCGCCTCACAAAATAAGCTCTGTGAACAAGATTTCTCAAAAATGAAAAACATACGAGGCTGAAAGTTTACATTTAAGCCGCGTGACCTCGTCGCATGCACCTCGAAACTTTTTAATAAACTAACGGGTACTAGTACTTTTTTAATTTTTTTTCGATTTTCTCAAAATTCGCTCTAACGATTTTAATCAAAATTCATATATCATTTACTTATTCGATGATCTTGGAAATATATCAACCCTTATTCATCCCAAAATTGTCTGTCGTCAACTTTACTGATGTGTCTTGCCGTTGTTCGCGTAAACACCGGGAGCACTCGCTCTTCTTTTAAGAGATCAATTAGAGAACGGCAAACTAGGGAGCCCGATGCAAGAAATCTGGTGTAACACCACACTCAACTCTCCTTTTCTTAGGTAAGAGAAAGTTGAGTAAGTGCGTTTAGTCTCACTAAGTTTTTATAACACGAATCAACTGTTTTTAGCCCGCTTATGTCTGTCTGACGGTTGGTAGACACGTGTAGAGAGAATTGAATAGAACGGGAATGAAATTTTCTATATAATCATTCATAAAGCTTTGATGCAAATTCGTCTACCGAGAAAGTATATTTTAAATAAACAATTTTCCTTTAACAGCGTATCAGGTGTTATATAAATAAAGTGACAGTTTAAATCCAGTTTAGTCCTTTAGATGATGGTAATATATATATATATATAAATGAAAATATCAAATTATTTAATAAATATTTACTACAACAAAAAACTCGTACATTGGACATAACGAATAATACCGAATATTACTACTATATATATATATATGTATCGGTACATTATGTCCAATGTGCTTGTTTTTGTTGTAGGAAATATTTATTAAATAATTTGATATTTTCATTTAAATTTGAAATAAAAACAATAGTTTTGACGCTACTCTTTTTGCGAGAGATGAGAATGCCTCTTCTACGTGCACGTAGCGCCCCAAGTGAGTGAACCTCGCCCCAAACCCCACAGAGGAAAAGGCTTCTTCAAGTCAGTAATGGATTTAATATTAATTAATTTCTCTTTGTTCGGCCCTAGAGATTTATAGATTTATGATCTCGAAATTTCTGCTAAAATTTTTTGCTAAGGAAACCGTAATTACGTCTATGTTTATTTTTTTGTACCCTTTAAAATAATGAATTTGATAATGAAAAAAAAATTATTTGGTAATAAAAAATTTTAATTTTTATTATTTTTTGTATTTATTAATTAATGTTTGGATGAAAAATAAATCTTTTTTTTCCTTTGACTGACCGTCATAGGATTCTAGCAAGTGTTTTAAAAATGGAGTTCAAAGCCTACAAATAAATTTTGTATCTTATAATATATAAATAAATTTTATCTATTCGAATGGAATCATGTTTCTTTTAAAATTTATTAATCTATTCTTTTGACCTTCTACTCTGATAAACACGTATAAAAGATTCGATTGAATGAATTTTGACTTAAGGAGGGGGTGGAGAGGGGGGGGGGTTCTAATTAAAAAATCCACTCTGATAATTTCTTCTTTTCTGGCGAGTTTATTTTCATCTGACTGATTTAATACAATTTAAATAAGGGATGGGGGTTGTAATCTGTAATCATCGAGGAGGAGAGGGAGGGAGGCGCGTGTCCTTCGTTACGTTGCGCATTATTATTGTAATTAAGGCCCCGCCGAGAAGGAGAGGGTCTCCGATTCAATGCAGGCCTAATGGCTGCGACTGCCATTTGTCAATTGCTGGTTTCAAGGCCCAACGGACCACCTTTTATTAGATGCAATGTCTACCGGCAAAAGTAACAACGGCTCTTAAGGCTTAAACTCATCTCTTTTAACCTAAAAACATGAATTAAAACTAAGGCCCGTTTCCAGAAATAAACTTGGGCGAATTTTACCTTGGAATTTATTAAGTTAAAATTTTTCTTTATTATTTAATTAAGAGGATTAAGAGAAATCTTTTTTTTTTTTGTGTTTTGCGGTACCTGAGGCCATTTAGGCCATCAACCCTCATTTATTTAAATTAATTGGTAGTTAATATAATTAAATAACTTTTATCGCACAGGCCAGAAAGCGAGAAGGGAAATCTTTCAATGGTCATTTAAGAAATTTTATAGAAAAAAGTAAAAAGAATTAAGTGTTTTCTTGGAAGTGTGTGGAGAGAAGTGGAACGGAATAGCCACCAAGATCTCTGTAGTAAAGCAATGGTAAACAGCGCTGAACCGGATGGGTGGGCTTAAACAAAATAAACAATTTCCCTTTAGCAAGTTCTCAGTAAAAGATTACAATAAACTACTATCTTTAGTTACGTATTTATAGCAAAAGTTTATCAAATTGAGATAGTTAAGTTTGAAACTTCATATGCAATTTCATAAAAATCGGCTCAACCGAATTGCTTTACACAGTACCTACAAATAAAAAATAATCACATAAAAAATAATCAACTCTGGGACAAATGGCTGAAATTTTAAAAAGTCAAACTTGATATGATTACAATACTTTCCCTAAGAGACTATTGACAAAATCTTTCGTGTCCCAAATAGGGATATTTAAGTACTTAACTATAAAGCATTCGTCAGTAGATTTTTGAATAAAATCATCAATTGATTATATAGTGCTCTTTTCCAGTACTTTTTAAAATTTCCTCAAATTCCACTCTAAGAAAATTGAATATCCAAATATCGCGGGATCAAGAGCGCGAAAAGTCACCCTAGATTTTCCTTTCACTTACCTAGAAGGAGTTATGAAAGTAATAAATACATTCGAGCCAAAATTTCAACGGAAATACATGTGGTCTTCTGGATCTAATAGTAACATTTTCATGCTCCAAGGGTTCTGTTCCCAAAATATAGGCTAAACTACAAATCCTTGAAATGTAAACTTATTATGAGAATGGGACAGAAAGATTTTCATCAAAAATAATAGTAATACTAGAACTTTTAGTTTTTTTTTTATTTTTATTTTTTTAATTCACTTGAACAATTTTTTGATAATCATGTAGTATCAATTAGATAATTAAAATAGATATTTTGGTTTCAGGAAAGACCTCTGAAGTAGCAATATTTTATTTATTTGTCTAGATTTTCGATATTTTTAATATTTCAGAAAAATTATCTTTGTAAAATTAAATTTTAAGTAACTTTGTAATTATTATTATTACATGTCTGTCTAGAGAGTCTCACTGGCTAAAAATAATTAATTCCAACTGTTATCTAGTTAAAAAATAAAATTCCTGCTCAAATAATTGACAAGTGAAATTTTTGTTTCCTTTCTCCTGTAGATATCTACAAATATTCATCTCTACTTGTAATAAAATGATTAGGCTATTTGTGATAAAACGGAGGCCGATGGTAATCCGAGGAGGAAGTTCGCTGGGACAGAAGGACAGAAGAGAGAGAACAGGATGGCTTGAAAGAGGCCGACGCAAACGCAATTGCGCCTAATTGGCACCAAGGACGTTGTTGGTTGGACGTTGGACGTCGCCCTTCCTCCTCCCCCTCCTTTTCTTAAGGTACTCATTATTTACTTCATGTTTGGGATTAATTAAAATTAATGATTAGACAAAAATATTTATTCTCTGAATCCGTCCAATCGATGGAGAGAGAGGCTCATCCCTTGGATGGAGATTATCTGCTTAATTAGGAAATCGACAAACTAACGATGCGTAATCGCAAGGAATTGCGATCCCTCCCTCTCTATCAAATTTGGAGAAATTCCTTGGAATTTTTGGAAAGAGAAATAATCATTTTCACCGCTGAAAAAAAATTTATCTTAATCTTGAATAAATATTTTGCTATTTAATTCTAACTTCTAGTCATCTTTAATTCAATTTAGTAGAAGTAGCGGAGAGAGGCGTAGCAAATCAAAAAGTTTTGGGAGGCCCGTAACTTTTTTCGTCTATATTCAGAAAAAGATACTTCTAAATCTCAGTGTTTAATTTTTTCATTAAAGCAAATTGACTATTAAAATGCGTGAGGATAATGAACATTTTTAACGAAGATATGATATAAAAAATGTGCAGTCTTTATAACAATTAAATTAAAATAATTTATTTACGCATTTCGATAGTACAACAGGGTTTCGCTCCACATCAACAGGCAATGCAATCAAACTTTTAATCAGGAAAATTTTGAAGTGATTTTACGATGAAAAAAGACAGGATGGACACACAGAATTGCTGTCGAAACGTCGTCAATAAATGCGTAAATAAAAATATTTGAATAAAAAGGCTGCGCATATTTTTATATGATATCCTTGCTAAAAACTCCAGCCTAATCAAATTGTTGAAAATTTTTAATTTATAAAATTTTATTGACGATCCACGAGGGGGGGGTTTAGCCCCATGAGCCCCCTTTCCCTTTTTCCTATCCCCCTATCCTTTCCCAAGCCTGGCTGTAAAATAACTTTATTTTTGCCCGTAACTCCTCTTATAGTATATTTTTTATAAGAAAAAAGTGGGTGAGGGGGGGGGGGGGGGGCGGGGAAATAGATTAAGGAATCCAAAAAAAAGACGTTTTTTCGGCCCAGTATATTGTGTCGAGGGTTCGAGAGCTATTCGCGACCCATCTTCAGGACAGAGGCCGGCAAAATAAAGTTCACATCTCCTGCAATCGTCATAAACATTGTAAAAATATAATATAAAGTATTGGCGATTCCAAGAACCAGGCAGCGAGTGAATTACTTATATTGGAAAGGCCTTTTTACAATATTTATGACGATTGTAGGATGCCTGAGCCCTGAAGATGGGTAAGTTAAGCTCCCAAAACGTGGCAAAGACGAATAAATATACTTGGTGAAAAAAAAAGTTTTTATTTGAATTTCTTAGACTATTTACTTCTATTCAAGCAAATCTCTTGCTATCTCTGTGCCTTTTCCTTCAACTTAATCTCTATTGAGGAAGGACCCCCTTAGCACTAATCCAAGCCTCATTTGTGTTTATAAATAAACAATCTATTCCTCTGAGGAAGGAGAGGAAGTCATTGGTCTGTATTCAGAAACGCTTCTAACAAAAAACTAAAGAAAAATTTTACTATGCTTTTTTAATGAAGAATTTCTTAAATTAAAATTTTTCTTAAGTGGCTAAGATCTTTCTTAGTTTTCTTAATTAAAAAAATCAAGAAAAATTTCTCACTCAAATTCAATATAAGATAAAAAGCAAAATTCCCCTTAGGTTGTTTCTTAGGAACTTTTCTAAATATGGGCTATGTTGTTTTAAAATACCAATAATTTTTCCGTTTAAGGGCAAATTCATTGTACATGTTTTATAAGTCTTTTCAGAATTTGAGGACATCGATATAGTATTTAAATATTTTAATTTATATTATTTACGGTACATTTATTTATATCAATTGGTAATAACTTTTTGGCTAAGATCAAAGTGTAGTTATGTTTCAATATACAATATAAGAACGATGTGTATCCTTAAAGGGATGTTCATAGATACAATGCCACTTTAGAAAATAAATGATCTAACTTCTCATTTACACTAATATTTACATGTACAATGAATTATGCATTTCTTAATTAAAATTCATTTAAAGCAGGAGCAATGAATAAGCTCTTAGTTAATTTAGAAAAAAAAATTAATAAATGAAAGTAGAATCAAAGAGTATTGATAAAAAAAAGTTGTATGTATTCCTTGTCAGGCAAGCAGAGACTGACTGACCAGGGCTGCCACCTGACGGCAGGTCACCGAAACTCATCGCCACAAGGTGGATCCCTCAATTAAAAAAATTCTTTTCCACAAAATAGTATAAAATTATTACCAATGTGAATGTGTATGCGCGTGTGTAATGTGCGTGTGTGGCGTAATACAGAAGTTCTCAACCATTAACAAAAAAAGAAAAAAAAAGATAAAAATACAAATCCGCTAGAAATGAGTCTACCAAGTATATAATTTCGTTTTTTTTCTCTCTTTTTTTTAATTACAAACTACTCTACTCGGACATTCTACAGATTCTAATTTAATTCATTTTAGATTTGCGAGAGAGAAATGCTATTAAAAGATAATTAATTCATTAATTAAATATTTGAAAATATACGCAACAAAAAAATTTTTATTATTGTATTCATTTGTTAAAATTATTACAATAATTAGGAAAATGTTAATAATGTTAATTAGCTGTAACCTGAGAAGAGAGAAGAGAATCATCATTTAATTAACAGCTGATGGAGATTTGAAAAATAAATTAATATTTATTCCAGGGAATAAATTCATTTGCGCTATCTATTCATGATCGTATTAATATAATATTAGTGAAAGAATAATTGATGTCAGGTGGATTTTACTCTCAGTTAAGAATAAAATATTAATTCCTGAGATGTGTAATTATATTGTATAAACTCTTCTGGAATATAAAATAGCAGAAATATAAATTAAAGTTGATATCAAATCAATGTTTTATTCCAATAACGTTTTTTTCTTTATAGCATTAAAAGTGAAATTTTAATTAATACTATTATATATATATACCTGGTCGAGGTACCACCAGTATCGCTAAAGAAACCCAAGCTAAGCACAAGCAAACTTCAGATGGACCCGTGAATTCACAGTAGCCACAAATTTTTTTATACGTAAATGAACGTATATATGATATAATTATTTAGCCCCTTGGAGAAGTGCTCTTGCTTCGTGACCTAAGTAAACGTTAATGGATCGCTTCTCGTCCTAAGTGATTTATTTAAAATAATTGGTCACCAATTAATTTAAATAAATATGGATTTCGTCAAATATGTACTTATAATTATATAACCTTTGAAGCTGAAATGCAAATAATAATAGTACAGGGCAGGGTTTCCCAGACTTATCAAGTTCACGGCGCTCTGGAATATTTTAGGACAGTCCCAGATTAAACGATTAGGAATCTTCAGTGACGTTAACAAAAATTCGTGAATAAATCCTATAAGACTATTGATTTAAAATTCACTAACATTTTTAGACAAACCTTCATTTTCTCTTGAAAGTAAAATGAATTTTTGTTAAAAAACTATAAAATAAAAAATTTCTTGGGGCTTTTGAAAGCTCGGCGCATACTTTGGGAATGTGAAATAGTTTAACGTTTGGTTCTGACTCCTCCTCCAGAGCTGCTGCATCTAAACTTACATTTTCATTGGAAGTGATTGCAAGAGTTGTCATTCAAACCCTTCTGTTTATTTTCATCATTCCTGGGGTTAACATGAGTACATTTTGATTTATTTTATTTAAAAGTAATTCTGTTGCTCAGGCCATTTTGGCCATCGCAATTAAAGAAACTTCAAGTTCAAAACTTGGATAGTTTCATCTTCTAATATTTGTAATATTAAAAATAAACATCACAAGAAAAAAGTAAAAAGAAATTTTTTATAATTTTGAATTATTATTTGAAAAAGAAAAGGAAGGGTGAAGCAGGGGTAGTAGAGAATTAGTTATTTCAAAATTTAACAAGCCCTGTCCCTTGGTGCAGAGGTAGAGGACTCACCTCACGAACCAAAGATCAGTAGTTCTGAACGATAAAAAATTATTTATATTATATTGACTACCAATTAATATAAATAAATAACGACTGAGTATAAATGTCTTCAGATGCCAAAAAAGACTTAAAAAAAATTTAACATGACGGAAAAGAAGAGGAACAGCCACCAAGATTAAGCAAGGCCACGCTGAATATCGGATAGGTGGCCACAGAACAAGAACGCTGAACGTCCGCCGGAAGCAATCGACACAAATTTTAGAAATGAAATATTTATATATCTAAAGTCCAAATGACCGAAATTTAAAGAAAAAAATAAATTAATTAACATGGAAATTTCCGATCTCTTTTATTTATTTTCAGCGATGCGCAGGCGCTCACAGGCTGAATTCTAGCAGATTCAGGTTCAGAAAAGTTGAATTTTCTTTATCAATTTCAAAGAAAATATATAGACTTTATTTTGTTTAAAGATCTGCTAAAACCCTTTAGCCCTTTGCCGTTAAGAACTGAAACATATTGAAACTGCTGGGAATTTTAATGGCTCAGATGCTGCTTCCACTCTGTAAACTTTCTACCCTTATATATATTTGGAGTAAATTTAGTAAATTAGAATGGGCATTGATAGAAACAAACATTTATAATAATTACCCATCCTTTTACTGGGAAAATTGCTGATTTATTTTTTTTTTTCTGGAGAATCATTTGGATTATCCATTAATTAAACCTAACTATCTAGCTAATTCAAGAGGTTCATTTCGGGTACTGAAATCGATCTCGAAAGAGCACTGATAATTGTAGATCCTTCTTATGCTTAGAGGAGCAAGAAATTAAAAAAAGAAGTGTGTGGCCCAAAGAGTCTCCGAGAATTAAATGAATTTCCTTACATGCCGCTGCTAAAAGGAATCTCCCTTAACGAGCTCCAAGATTTCAATAAGTATTTAGGAATTAACAAAAAAAAAAAAACTTGAATTAATTGAAATTTGAGATAAGTAAGCTGGGCTCATTTTGGAAGACAACACGAGCCACGAGCCGAGCAACCAACTCAGCAACTAGGCTCGTCTCTCCACACTTTTTGGTCCAGGCGAGCGTTGCTCATTTGTGTTTTGAAAGATGTCCGAGGGGCTCCTCTCTCAAATTAAGTTCTATATACTTTTTGAAATAATGGGGCTCATTAGCAGTACCATGTGACTTAATTTATTTCTCTCTCGAAGTCAAATGTTAGAGTGCATGGAGGGTTTTTGGATACATTGGCGATTAAGAAATATTGTTGTGATGGAGGATCAATAATTGGCTACATTCTTGGGAAAAAAGAGACAGAGAATGGAAGTGAGGGGGAGGCGCTGTTTTTTTTTTTTGTTGTTGGGCACCGATGTGAGTTCTCTTTTGTCCATTTGCACTCAAGCGAAGTGAGCAACAAGAGAGAGAGAAAGAGAGGAGCGTCGCGGCGCCTCAAATAGGCCTCACAATAGCTAAATGCGGCCCAGAGGGTCGGAAAATCAGCCTAGGGACACTTGGGCTCTTTTTTTCTTTTCTCTTGCCTTTTTACCCTCCTACAATAGCCAGTCCAAGTTCGATTTCTCTCCCTTACCATTCAAAGAAACAGAAAATCTATTAAGTGCCTTTTCATAAAAAAATTTACAAATAATTAACATAATAGTATAAAAATGATCTAAGCATATATTCAGACATAATAAACCTTTTTTATAGCAATAATTAATGATGATGAATTAATAACTAATTATTTTTAATCTATTTTATATCTGTAGAAGAAAAGCTTTTTCATTTTAAAATAAAGTTCTTGTCCAAACAAAAAAAAGGAAATATTTAAATTAGAAAAAAGATATATAATTTTGAAATTGACTAGCTAGATACGGATAGTGAGATATTAAAAAAAATTTATTTATTTTTTAAATAAATTTTTTAAATCCAAGAAAAAATCCAATATTTAGAATTTATTTATAAAAATATTAGGGTCATTATAAAATGTATTTTTCATTTGCAGTTCCCGACTACATCGCAAGGCTTTCGTGGCTCTTCTGGCTGGTTATCTACAACAAAAAAGCAGTAAAAAATGGTTTAAAGATTAATAAACATTAATATGTTGACCTTTACCCTTTTTACCAACTCAAAATTTTTTATCTTTTTTGAAGTCTTTTTTGGCATCTGAGCCATCTAGACTATATCCTTATTTATTTATATTAATTGGAAGCCATTATGATATATATATATTTGCTGCTCAAGACGGGAAGCGAATCTCTGTGCTTTGGTATGAGGCGAGTTCTCTACCTCAGCGCCAAGGGACAGGGCTCCTCCCAAATCATTTTAAAAACCATTTCTACAAGAGGTGCTGGTATCATAATTATCACTCTTGCCTAATAAACTTTTGAGAAATAATATACGCAGAAGTTTCCATCAATTCCATCAATAACCAGCCGGCAAATTTGCAAAATATAACTTTAAACTGTTAGAAAATGTATTTTTTTTTTAAATAAAATATTAAAAAGTTTTAGATCAACGATTAAAATTTGAAGAGGATATAATGGAAAAAGAGGGGAAAAAAATCTTTTGAAAAAGAAGTCAGAGATGATGATAAATAATGCGTGATAACAAAAACAAGACGAAGAAGAACAACAACAACAAGTCCCGGTAGTTGTTCCTTTGAATACAAGTGAGAGGAATGAATGATGGATGAAGGAAGGAGCCTCCTTCGAGATGGATGGACAACCGGGACGAATTGCTTGCGAAGATTAACCCGCCACGTCCATCGTGGTGATGGTGTGGTCCAAAATGAGCATGACCGAAGGAAAAACAAAAAAAATAAATAAAGGATATGAAAGAGAGAGACGTCTTTCTTAATCTATCCACCCTCTTATGGGGGAGGGAGAAATTCTTCTCTTTTGTGTAACTGGAAAGTATTGCTGGAGATTGATTTTTGTGTCCAATTGTTTCAGGGTTCTTTAATCCTTTTTTTGAATAAGCTTGGTCGGCCACCAAATCATTGTCAATAACAAAGCCCTCGGGTAGGTGGCTTCTGAAAAACAGGAGTGATGAGAGCCAACGGTACGAATTTTTCTTCTCATCTTTATGTAACCTCTGGTGCTTTAAAAAAAATTTTTTGAATATTTGCAAACTGTGTTAATTTTCAATGATTCGCTTCCCGTCCTAAGCGACAAAAATTTATTTATATTATATTGGCTACTGATTAATATAAATAAATAAGGATGAAATCTAAATGGTTTCAGATGGCAAAAAAGACTTAAGAAAATTCTTTGTCACTAAAGGAAGAGTTGGTTGGATTCTGCACAGGAGTTTGGGCGGGAGGGATTTTTTAATTAGATAAAAAAATATATATGTATTTAATGTCAACAAATCCTCAATTGAAACATTAGATTCCACTAGCTCTCAGGCAATTCTACGCGAAGAGGGAGTTGCTGTGACACCCCGTCCTTTGGACGTGACTTAAAGAAGGATTCCCTCTCAATGAAGTACTCTTTGCAAGGAGGAGGATACAGGTGCTCTCTCCTCAATCTAGGAAAGGAATCGGATGGATTTAGATTAAGGACTAGTTAACTAGCTAGAAATTAATATAGGAGAAGTTAGAGATAGGAAATGAAGAAACTTCACGGAATGCCAATAGATGACTACGGCCAGAGGTCGCCTGGGTTTGAGGTGTGTGTCTCGAAAGCCCTTGAGTAAATAAATGAGGATCCCAGTAAGTGGGCCTAAACATTCCAAATGAAACGAAAATGAAAAAAATGTGTCCCATAACGAAGAGAATCAAATAAATTTTGAATTACGTTGATTTCAAATTCTTCTAACTCTCCTTTGATTCTATCTCCAAAAAAGACAAAATATTAATACAATGACTTTTATCCGTCCAATTTGTTTAAATTAATTGGAAGACAATATATTGAAGAGCGAAGGAAGAGGAAGTCAAAGGTAATAAATAAAAAGTTTATTTATTTTCCAACGTTTCGAGCCCGGTCGTACTCATCATCATTGAGGATGTCAGATATAATGACTATAACTGCAAAATGCGTCAATCCGGATGGTTTGATTTTCCTTTTGTTAGGAAGGGAGACTAATAATCTTAACAATAAGAATTGCTCTTCTGAAAGTTGGTGTGACGGGAGGATCTTTGGTTGCCCATCCGCTTCAATTTCTCAACAATCAATCCAGCCATAAAATATAATTTAGATTTTTCAAGAGGGAAACTAACTACTGACCTTTAGGCCATGAAGCAAGAGCTCTACCTCTACTCTAAGGGACAGGAGCTCTGGTTGCTTTATTTTTTCCCTGGTAGGGAGGGGCTCTCCAACATCCTTGGTATTTATTTCTTTTATTATTATTATTATATTGAATGTTAGTGCCAGAAAATATTATGAAAATAAAAAATTTCTCTTTCACTCCTTTTCTTTTATATAATCATAAAATCAAAAAAATATTATAATAACGTCATTTTTTAAAATTCATATCTTTATTTATTTGATACTTGCTTGCTGGTGATCACACATGTTATTGGATAATTCTAATTATATAGAGAAAGAGAAAATATCAAATAAGATTGATACTTAGCATAGAAATATCTTTTTTTTTATTTGAATATGCACACACATATGCTGATGTTGATGATATATAAATATAAATATCCCCAACCAAGATGATGATGATGATGATCAATGATCCATGCATCCAGCGTGGCTTTGCGGTCACTGCTTGAAGATGATGATGATTGAGACATCCGTTAAACACTTAGCCACACATTAAATGGAATATAGGTCACATCTGAAAGATGTATAACAACAACAACAACAAGCAAAGGTGTCTGCTGCTGCTGTTGCTAATGTGTCCATTTTGCCAGTCGTGATATTTGAAAACCACAATTGCTAAAGAGATAAAAAAAATAAAATAAAAATGGTATGTAACTGTCAAGAGGTGTTAAAAGGAGCAGAGAGGGGGGAGGTCATTTCCGCGTCAAAATTGCATTCATTACAACTTAACAACAACAACAACCAGCCTTGAAACTATTTCTTTAATCGAAAACTACCTCATCATTGAATTTTTTTCCTCTATGCTAAATCTCTCTTTATCCGCTTCAAAAGGCTTTGTCATATATATATAGGCCGATATATTCAAATACAACTTCAATTTTTTTGGGGTTGACCTTCTCTCTTTATGTCAATAATTTTTTTAAAGTATCTTCCGGCATCTTTTGAGGGCTTTTAGGCTCCGTCCATGTTTATTTATATTCATTGGAATCGAATTTAATTTAAAAATCTTTGGACGGGAAGCGAACCATTGCACCCCAATTATTCAGAATTTTTGAAATCTTTTTTTTTTGGCATCTTAGACCACAAAGACTGGAAACGATTCTCTTCTCTAGATGTTCTGCTAATGTGCCGACTCCGCTGTTGACATTAATTACTTTTAAGTAAATCCACCGCCTGCACCGTCGAGATTAATAACTTTCTAAAAATAGATAAAAGAGTAGAAAAGCAACTTTTTCCCGATTAGTTTCAATTTTGTCTGGAGAGAAGAGCAACAACCTTAAGTTCGATGTTATTAAGCAAGGCCAAGCATTGCTGAATCTCGGATGGGTGCCCCAAGAAACAAGAGCGTAGAACGTCGCGTAGCCATCGATTTAAAACCACACAGTGTCAAACTCTAAACGGCTTCTGAAGCCGAAAAGGAGCATAAAATAAAATAAAATTCAATTTTGAATGAACCTAAACCAACAAAATTTTCTCTAGATTCAGTGTTCGCATCAAATTATTCAAGAAGAGAGGAGGCACTTTTGTTGTAGTGTTGGTGTTGGTTTGGATTCAGAACGATTCAATTCTGAAAGTTCATTTGCTTTCTGTTATTTTTGGTAGAAAATAAAAATGTTTGCACTTTCTCATTTTAATTGATGATGAAATGAACCTTAAATTTTTTTTTATTTCGTAAAAGAATTCCGCATCGAAAAGAACCGAAAATCGAACTGAACCATGCAGATTTGGGGTTCAAAACCTCATTCAAAAATTTCTAATGAGACGAGCTTTTTTTATTATAGTATTGATTTTTCCAAGAAAATTTTTTTTATGTATATGGATGGAGTCTAAATGGCCTCAGATGCCGAAAAAAACTTAAAAAAAAAAAAGAAAAGAAAGTTGATTAAGAAGACGAGGAAAATTTGAGATTGTCCTGGATATTAAATAATTGCTTGATGCGCGCAAAGCCCCTTTTTTAGTGCTTTCTCGATAAT
>JAAAKE020031781.1:0-25776 GCA_010014785.2 Anisolabis maritima | reverse complement strand
GAAAAAGAATAAGTATAACAAAAAAACTATTATACAATAGAAGCAGGGGACGGGGGTTGGGGCTGTGCGGAGGGGGGGGGGGGGGGGCCGAGTTTTATATCTTATATACAGTTTTAAAAGTTTTTGATGCACATTCAACGTAGATAGTATACACCAAAAATTTTCAAATTTATTAAAAAAAAACAAAAAAAAAAAAAAAAGTTAAAAAAATTATTTTTATGATGGTGATAATATAAAAACGCCAAATTTTAAATGTGTGATTATTATTATTTTTTTTTTTAAATAATCTGAAAATTTTTGGTGATTGACTCAAAAGCAAATTTCAACCCAAAATTTTTCACATAGTTAAATAAATAATTATTAACAGATCAATAATGACGAGGGGAGGAATAGCTATTTTTTCGACAAAAGTTAAAAGGAAGAAATCATAATAATTTGTTCCAGTCAGTTAAAGGACGAATTCATCTAATAAAAGGATCTTCATATATGGTTTATTTTGAATGAATATGAGTAAACCTTATGATGAAGGAGAGCCTTTTCTTATATTTCTTTTATCTTTATTCTTGAACTCAATGAAAAAAAATTTTTTTTTCCGTTTTTAAACAGTTAAAAATATTTATTGATTAAAGTTTGCAGAAAGCGGTTTAAAAATCTAATTACATTTTTGAAGAAATTTTTTACAACATGAAATTGATGCATATATACAAAATTCAAATAAAAATTAAATAATGTAGATTTGAATTAATTTTATATTCTAAATGAATGAAATAATGATAATAAAAATTTATTTTGACCAAGAAAGAACACTCAAAAACATTATGACCGGTCCAGAATAATAACAGCCGGTTACAAACAATATTTTAAAAACTAATGATATTAATGTAAATAAAAATTTTTGAATATCATAAGTAAATTATTATATATGATTTAGTTTCGTGCTTTAAGGTCTTACCTTTGTCGCAACGATTGCATGTTTCCCTTCGGGCAAAATTGATATTTCCGCATCTGGAAAAAACTCACTTTTAAATTAAGGAATAATTAAATGTCACTTGTTTTCTTTAAGGGCAATTTGTGAATTTCAATTAATCAACAAATTTAAGGAGCGTCATGGCCAGCAAGGCTTTTTCGATTAACCTCTCGACTCCGTTTTGCGGGGAAATTACTAATATTTCCAAAAAAGTATATTCACAGTATCTAATTTGATAGGAAATATTTTAAAATAATGTCAACCGATAATTAAATCAAATTAATACTAAAAATCCCTGAGGTTAAAGAAAAGTTTCAAAAAATTGGTTGAAATCGATACGTACTGAGGATCAGTGCATATCCAATCCCCATCGCTCATTCGAAAACGATTATGTCCTTGTGTCGGATCCATAAAATTTATTATTTCTTTTCCAAAGATTTTTTTCAAATGTTAAAAAAATTTTGTTTATAAAATAAACAAGAATTATATAATTCACCAAGATATGGATATCAATCCGGTTCGAGTTTTTTTTTACACACGTTCGTTAAAAAAAAAAAATAGGTTTTTTTTTTAACAATTAGCCAATAGATTAGAAAAATAGAAGTGAAAATGCTTTATTAAAAGTAAATAATTTTCAAATGCTTTATAATGAAGGACATTCTGACCAAAGTATATAATGAACTGAAGTGAAAACTACATGGACAAAGAATATTAAGAAAAATCTGTGCATTTTTTTTAATTGCTTTAAAAAAATTTTAGCAGATTTTTTATTTTTAATTCTTTTTTTATTTTAAATAAAAAAAAAAATAAAAATAAAAGTTTTTTTTAAATAATTTTTTATTTAAATTTTAATTTTTCAAATGTTACGTGTCTTAACAAGAATTTTTCAATTTTCACAAAAAAAAAAAAAAAAAAATATTAAAAAACATTTTAAATAAAAAGATTGAATTTATCTATATATTTTTCCTTTTTATTATTTTCATTTCAATTCAATTTAAAAAATACAGAACAATTTTTATTGATTTTCAATTCGCTTGAATTTATAAAAAAATCAATCCACCTCCTTATTATTAAAGAGATAATCTAAATTTTAAAGTATTTTAAATAATAAAATAATTATATATATATTTACATATATATATGTATATATATATATATATGTACCTATAAAAGATGAATTTTTTTTGTAATTTTTGTATTTTTTTTACCCGAATGTTTTTGGTGAGATATGTTAAGTTGTCAACACTGTTAACTTTTATTTATTCTTAAGTTTTGAATTCAATCTTCAATTCAATTGCATATTTGAGAAAATATTTTTGGATAAAATTAAATTTTCTTTTTTTGAACTCTTTTTAAATCTTTGTTACTCAAAATTTCAACCTATAACAAAATTCCAAATGAAAATGGTAAAAGATCAATACCGTGAAACAAATTTAACTAAAAATATGTAGGTATATAATTTATAAATTTTCCATTCTATGAATGAAATTAAACAATTTTTATTTTATAAACTTTACTCACTTATTAAAGTTATTTTTCTTATTTAATTTCCCACAGATCTGCGGTTTCTTTCGGGATAGATAGCCCACAAAAGATAGAACAGCAGGCTCATATCCATGTGGTTGCGAGATCTCTGTATAATCAAGATAATGCGCGAAGTCCTGTTAGTTATGGAGTTCTCGACAGAAAAATGGTGAAATCAATTCAAATTTTACAAATGTTTTTAATTATCAAAATACTCCAAAAATATGTTTAAAATTTCAAATTGTTTCACCTATAGGTTATATTTCACAATATGTTCTTATATTTCATAATCAGAATTCTAGGCACTAAAAATTTATTTATATTATTAAAAATTTCTTATATAGATTAAAATATTTATAAAATAAGCCCTTAGTGTGAATGAATTTAAAAAGTAATTATTTATATTAAAGATTAACCACTAACTATTCCAAACAAAGCCTTATCAGTCGATCTGTTTAATTTCGTATATATACTTTTATTTCAGTGCTGTGAAAGGTCCAATAAATGCGGGTCTTCATAGGTAACTTTTACAAAAACAGATTCAGATTTAAATCATATTTTTGGGGTAAAATTCAGATTTATGAAAAAACTATTTATTTTTAGAAAGGATTTTGAAGAACCAAACCAAGTTTCAATCTCATAATTTTAAAAGCCTAATGTACTAGTGAAAAAAATAAAAATCGATTTGAAAACAGCATTTCAATAAAATTTGCCATATTTTTTTTTAAACTTAATTAAAATGTTTTGTTTATTTTTTATGTTTTAGGGAACTAATCAAAAGGATTCCTTATGCGACACATGTGGAAAAAATTTAAATGATTGTATTGGGCATTTTGGGTATATTGATCTAGTTTTACCGGTTTTTCATCAAGGTTATTTTCGTTCTGCAATATCAGTGTTACAATCGATTTGCAAGGTAATATATAAATTTAATATATTTTTTCCCTAAATATTAATATAATAATATATTTTCTTTAAAATTTTTAGACTTGTTCTCATGTTCTTTTACCACCAATTGAAAAAGAAAAATATCGGGATCGTGTTAACAATTTTGACCTACCTTATTTAATAAAAAAGTCTTTAAGAAAAAACATTTTAGATAAATGCAAAAAAATCTCGATTTGTCCTTATTGCAAAGCCTTGAATGGCTGTGTGAAAAAATCGGGTTTATTAAAAATTACTCATGAAAAATTCCGCGGGAAGAAAAATACAGATCCTTTGATTAAAGCTACTCTTGGTAAATATATATTAAATTTGCCCTAGTATTTTTTTGATTGAAATATAATAGTCAAGTAAACTAACTATAGACCTTCTTTAAATAAGGATTAAATTCATTTTTTAATTTTAAACCTTCGAGTCTAAGATTTCAAGTAAAGTGGACATGTTTTCTCATTCTTTCTCTTGAACAATTAATAGTCAAAATGTTGATACAAGATCTTTAATTTATACTTGGTTTAAAGAAAACTTTTAATGCTTTGAACTTTTTTAAAGAAGGCCTAGGGATAGTTATTTACCGACTGACTCATAGAACAGGAAGGTATTCTAATTCTTTGACATTGAAAATGTTCACGAATTATCTTATGATCTCTACAATGATATATATTCTCGTCTTTGTATATATATGTATGCCTGTAGGTGGACAAATATTCTTTCTCTTCAACAATTAGTAATCAAAATATAGATATAAGATATTTTATTTTTAATCTTAATTGCACCAACTTATGGTTCATATCACCAAACAAGTGCAACCTCATTGATTGCATTTTTTGTTTTTTAATAAATTTATTATTTTTTGCAAAAAATTTTAAAAATAAACGGAATAAAGTACTTTTTATCTAATTTGGGTCGGTCGGTTAAGTTCTGGCCACATCAGAATAATTAATTAAAATAATTTGAATTTTTATTTTAGAGGCTTATGATGACGTCATACAAAATAATAGAGAATTGGAAAGTGTTATTGCTAGTGGTTTAGCTTATAATTTAAATCCTTTAGATGTACTAGCACTTTTTGAAAAAATACCAGAAGAGGACATTCCTTTTTTATTAATAAATCCACAAATAACCAAACCGAAAGATCTGATTTTGACACGTTTACCTGTACCTCCCCTTTGTATCAGACCTTCTGTTACTTGTGAAATTAAATCTGGATCGTAAGTTGTGATATTTTTTTTTAATGTTATAAATATTTATTCTTTAAAGTAACTTATAGTCTCTTTGGGGTATTTATGATTTTATAAGGGTCGGGTTTGAGTCCCGGTAAAAGCTTATTGTTTCAGTGATAAAACTTAATAATATAGATTAGTTTGAACAAACGTAGTGTGTTATTTATTATAAATTAATATTTTTAATTTTAAGGACTGAGGACGATCTTACCATGCGACTTCAAGAAATTTTATTTATTAATCACACTATTTCTAAGCAATTACTTGGAAATAAAGTTCATTTGGTATACGAAGATTGGGGTTTTCTACAATTACATTGTGCCTTGTATATAAATAGCGAAACTTCGGGCATTCCTTTAAATATGCAAGTACGTATATTTCCCAACTAATCTATTCCATAATTCATTTTTTACTTAGTTGATTTTGATTAGTGTTTTTTTTACAAAATATTAACTAATTTTTTTTTAATTAATTGATTTTAAAATAAATTTTAGCCTAAGAAAGCATCCCGTGGATTAGTACAAAGGCTTAAAGGTAAACAAGGTCGTTTTCGAGGAAATTTATCAGGAAAACGAGTCGACTTTTCAAGCCGTACTGTCATCTCACCCGATCCAAATTTGAGGATAGAACAAGTATGTTATTATGTTGACAATTCTTTTCTATTATATACATAAAAGAACAATTTTTTTAGGTTGGTGTACCAGTTCATGTGGCAAAAATATTAACTTATCCTGAAAAAGTTAACAAACATAACTTAGCATTTTTACGAAAACTCATAATAAATGGCCCTAATGTACATCCTGGTGCAAATTATGTACAACAACGAGATTCGGCTTTCAAAAAATATCTTCGATTCGGAAATAGAGTAAAATTAGCTCAAGAACTAAAAGTAAGTAAAAATAGAAATTATAATTTATCACATTTTTTTTTTAATTTTAAAATTAATCAAATCACTCTTAAATTTGACTATTGTTTCTTATGTAAAAAAAATCACTCATTTGCCCACAAATCGTCGCGACTACTAATTATCTAAGTTAAGGTTGGCATATCTTCCCTATTTCCTATGCCAACCATGGGTCAGATTTTTTTTTTTTTTTTGGATATGGAAGCATAAGGTTCAACGGACCTATAATGACCAGTAGTCACATGCAACCAGGAAGAACAGGAGAAGGGGAGAGTGGTGACTTTAAAAAGTGCTTGTTGAGGTTGGATTTCAAAGTTTGGAGATTATAGGTTTTTGGGAAGATAGTAGCAGGGAGGTTATTCTAATCACGGGAGATAAATAGGGAATAAAAGAAGACTGGAACTGGGTTTTACTAGTCGCGACTTTAACGACATGAGAATGTTGGGACGATGATTCCCTTGTATTGCGGACAAATGTCACTTTGGGAGGAATGATGGACTTTAATTTTAATAGAACATCGACCATGGCTGTAACTGTAAAAAGGTATCAAGGCACTTCTTCTGTGGTCGAGTGGCTGCAAGGAGGCAGTTAGAGAATCGTCTCCGATCAGTCTCATTGCACGCCTTTGAATCGCATCAAGGGAAGAGAGAGCCTACTTAGAAGCCCCTCTCCAAAGGTGGGACCCATACTCAAGACACGAACGAATCTGAGCCTTGTATAGGGTTAGAAGTTAGTGAGGGGAGAAATAAAGCTTGGATCTGAAGAGAAAACCAAGCTTCCTAGCAGCAAAATTGGCGATCGCAGAAACAAGGTCATTCCAGGAAAGACCCGAAGAAATCATCCATATTTGGAGGTTCAATGTTTTTTCCATAATTTTCGATAATATGGACGTTAAGGCTATTGGGCACCACCTTGAGCTAGCGAGGGAAGGGTCGCTCTTAAGCAGGAAACATCCTGACCGCTACCCTGGATTATGCGAGGAGTCAACTTGATCTTTTCTCTGTCATTTTTTTTTATATTTAATCAAAACAGAGAGAGTTAAATTTTCATTTCCAATTGTCTTTTTGTTTCTGATATTTTTTTCTCAGAAAGTTATAAAAATATGATCCATTATATTGATATAGAAGCTTTTTATCCTTCCATCCCCCATCCTCCTCACAAGGCAGTAAGGTTTAATTTCAACAATCATATTCATGACGAAACTGTTTAATAGAGGTTTGTTTGAAATAGTTGGTAACTTTAAAACAATGTCCTATGAAACAATAAAAAACTAATTGTTTAAGAAAACAATAAATGCTTAAAGTGCTTGTAAATGCGAGGTTTATGTCTGTGCGGATTTTTAAATAAAAAGAAGGCATCCAGTGATATATCATTTATTGACAAACATAACTAACGTTTCGATCCTGAGTCTAAACTTTAACTAGATGATTGTCAATAAATGATATATCACTGGATGCCCTCTTCTTTTTATTTATCTTTATCCTAACAACTTTGAAAAACTAGCACATATTGTTATCTTAAAAAAATTTAATTTACATAATTTTATTTAAATTCTATTAAATTTCTCTATCCATATTATATTCCTTCACTGCAGGGCCGCAGAAAAAAGAGTCCCGAAATTACCACTCATCAATGAAAAGTGAAAATCATTTAAGAACAAAGGTAAATGAAATTAAACCACAAAACAATCCAGTGCCTAGTAGCCTGATGCCACCCCGGCCAACAAAACACTAGCTACGCCACTGATAAATAAACAATGCAAAGAAACTTTGAAATTCTGATTCGATCTTCGTTTAAATTAAACTCGATAATTAATTTTATAAATTTTATATTATCAAATGACTAAACGAAATAAAAAAATTTATTTTTTTTTGATAGAAATGAACAAAAATTGGAGCACATTATATTTTTGCTTTCTCGATTATATGTTTATATATATCTTTTGGAAGGTTTCCGCGATTGGATGTATGTGGAATAGTATTTTCACGGGTTGGGCCGCGTTGGTTGTTGAGACAAACCAAATTTCAACAAATCCTTACGTTTCAAGGTCTTTTGAATCCAAAAAATATGAAATGATTAAATAAAAAGTATATATATAGGAAATTTGAACATTTTTCTGAATTTTCTTTTTAAAAATTACACAGACTAGAGGCTACTATTTTTTTTTCCCATAGGCTTGATAGATGAAAAGTCTTGTTTTAAGTTTTAATTACTATCAACGCTTTGGTCAGGTGTTTTCTCTGAGGTAAGTTTTTTATTTAAACAACAGACTTACGAGTTTATTTTAAACTCTCTCACATCATTGCTTCTATTTTCAAAGAATTTAAATAACATTTTACTTTTCTTTATCTCATAAATATTACACTTTTTTTCAGATTGGTGACATTGTTGAAAGGCATTTGATAAATAATGATATCGTGCTTTTCAATCGCCAACCGAGTTTACATAAATTAAGTATAATGGCACATAGGGTTAAAGTACACAACAATAGAACATTCTGCTTCAACGAATGCGTTTGCACCCCTTATAATGCAGATTTTGATGGTGATGAAATGAATCTACATCTACCCCAAACGGAAGAGTCTAGAGCCGAAGCATTGGTTTTAATGGGCGTAAGTTATTTATTTTCGGTTGTTCTTTTTTGATAACTGTAGTAATTAATTTGAGTCAGAGAATGGTTTTCCGGAGTGCAGTCAGTTGAAAAATAAAAATAAAAATATTCTTGTTGCCCTTGTTTCTTGTTGATGTTGCTGTTGTTGTTCTTACGCCTTTCAGGCACTTCTCAGGACTAACAAGTAGTCATTATTTACATATAAATAAATAAATGTTACGAAAATAAATATACTGAAAAACGCTAAATGTTGACTACTTGTTAGCCCTGAGAAACTGCGTGACATGCGTAAAAAATGCCGGCATATTTATTTTTCACCTGGCTACACTCCGGGAATCCATTCCGTAACTCAAGTTAGAAGTCTTGCTTTTTTTCTTGATCCAGGGATCAGTAGTTCGCCTCCCATCCCAAGCGACAAAAATTATTTAAATTATATTGGCTACCAAATTGTTTAAATAAATATAGTCGGAATCTAAATGGCCTCAGATCTTGAAAAATACTTTAAAAAAAAAATTGTACTAAATATGAAATACAAAAATACATATTTTCTCTAATATTATAAAATATTAATTTCGCGATTTTAAGATATTTACCTTAAACTCGGAAATTAAAAAAATGAAGCAATCGCGGGAATCGAACCCACGTTCTCCTCTGGTTTACGCCCATGGGTGTTTATCTATTAACTTTTCTTACTAGTTTAAGATTTTCATTTGACTTATATAGCTGATGAATAGAGGCGAAATTTTATCAAATTCACTCCTCTAAACCAACGCTTTGCCAAACGGTTAGAATTTCTTAAACTCGTAAGAAGTGCTTAGTTTATTGGTTCAAACACCCACGGAGTTTCAATCCGGCGAGTGCATCATTTTTTCAATTTATGAATTTAAGGCAAATATCTTAAGATCTCGAAATTAAAATGAAATATAATTCCATTGTCAACTAATAACAGCCAAATTATTTTAAGAGTCTGAGATTCATACCTGCAGAATTCTTTTATCTTATCTCCTCTCTCTTTCACCTTAAGATTTTAATATAAATCAGGCAACGTTATATATTACTAATATATTTATCATCAAAGGTACCAATCTCGGGTGAAGGGAGGGGGGTGGGGGTTCCAAAATGGTTTAAGCGATCAAATACTCTTTTTATTAAAATTGTTTTTCATATATTTTACAATATTTAAGGGGAAGAGAGGGTTTTGATCCCATAATTCTTACTCCCCTAGATGTCTATGTTATATAATTATATAAACGTTTAACCTTTAGTATTCTCTTATTATATTTTTATTTAAATTGACATTTATTATTTATTATAATTTAAAAAATGTATTTAACCCTTAAAAACTAAATATTTTTTTTGTGCAGAATAAATCGAATTTAGTCACTCCAAGAAATGGTGAATTACTTATTGCTGCTACACAAGATTTCCTCACTGGATCCTATCTGATAACTCTGAAAGATACATTTTTAAATATGTATCAAGCAAATCAATTGGCATCAACTCTCCTTGCAGGTTCAGATTCCCATCTTGAGATAATACTACCGCCTCCAGCTATAATGAAAGTAATTATTCATACTTTTATATTTATATTTATATATGTAAAAAAAATATATATATGTCAATCAAGACATTATTTTTTATTTTTTATTACAACAAAATTTTATAAAAGAAAAATTTTTCTTTTTCACCTCTTTCTATGAAGCATTCATTCTTTAAAATAAAAATAACAAATTTTTCTAATTTTTTTTTACACATTAAGAAATTTAATACTTGTTGAAATTTCGTACTATGTAGTTTTTTTTTTTAATCTAAACTAATATGCTGATAGTGATAATATTTGTTTTTTCATTCTTTAACAGCCAAAACTTTTATGGACGGGAAAGCAAATATTTAGCCTAATTCTAAGACCAAATAAACGATGCCAGGTAAAAGCCAATTTACGAACAAAAGGAAAAGCTTATACAACCAAAGAAGATTTATGCGTAAACGATTCATGTAAATTTTCATTTCTTTTTTTAATCTATTATATGTTTAATTACCCATAATTGTCTCTTTTAGATGTTGTTATCCGAAATTCAGAGTTGCTTTTGGGAACATTAGATAAATCAACTATAGGCTCGGGTTCGAAAAGCAATATATTTTATGTTTTGCTTTGTGATTGGGGTGAAGACATCGCCACAGTTGCGATGTGGCGAGTGGCAAGAATGGCATCTTTTTATTTAATGCACCGGGGATTTTCAATTGGCATAGGCGATGTTACTCCTGGACATGGTTTACTACGAGCCAAACATGATTTATTACATGAAGGGTGAATATTTTTTTCACTAAATTATAATATAAACCTAAGAAATGTATTATGGATCAAAAGGTATTACCATGTTTAAGCAGATTCCTGTCAAGTTGGCTATGCTGTAGAAAGAGAAACTGCAAATTATGTATATATTAATATATAAATAAATTTATTATTATTATTAAATTAAATTCTTTATATTCTATAATAAATTAATAAAATAAATAATTTTTCAGGTATAATAAATGTGATTCTTTTATTGAAATGTTAAACCAAGGAAGTCTTCAATGCCAACCAGGTTGTACAGAAGAGCAGACTTTAGAAGCTGTCATCCTCAAAGAATTATCTGTTATAAGAGATCATGCTGGAAAAGCTTGTTTAAAAGAATTAGAACCGAGCAATAGTCCCTTAATTATGGCACTTAGTGGTTCAAAAGGTATGTCATATCACAAATGTAAAATAATATGTACTCATTTCATTTTGGACCATTGACACTGTCATTTGTCGAAAATGCCTCAGGACAGAAATTGAATTTTACTAATTTATTTAATTTTTCAATTTTTTTTTATTAATTATAAATTTAATTTTTTTTAGGTTCTTTTATTAATATTTCTCAAATGATCGCTTGTGTGGGTCAGCAAGCCATAAATGGAAAACGCGTACCAAACTGTTTTGCGGATCGAGCTTTGCCTCATTTTATACGTTATTGTAAGTGAATTTAGAAAATTTAATTTACATTAACCAGAAGTTAGTAAATTATTTTTTATTTGGTTTTAGGCAAGACTCCTGCAGCCAAAGGATTTGTTGGCAATAGTTTCGATTCAGGACTAACATCTACCGAATTTTTTTTCCACGCCATGGGAGGACGAGAGGGCTTAGTTGATACTGCTGTAAAAACTGCAGAAACCGGCTATATGCAAAGACGACTTGTTAAGGTTGACTTGAATAATATACGAAATTTATAAAAGAAATTAATAAATTTTAAAGTCTAATTTCTTAATTTTTTTAGTCATTAGAAGATTTATGCTTACATTATGACATGACTGTTAGAAATTCCATTGGCGATGTCATTCAATTTCAATATGGTGGTGATTGCTTGGATCCAACTTATATGGAAGGCAAATATTTTATTTTTAAAATAACGAATCAGTTAGATTATATATAAACTATATTTATATTGTTACCTTTCTAAAATATAATCTTATTCTTACTCTAAATTTTTAAATTGGTAATTACTTTTTTGATTTTTAATTCACCTGGAATGTAATGTGAGGCTCAAAGAAAAATAATTATAGACTTCTAAATTTAGAGGAAACAATATAATTTAATTAATTTCTGTTGAATCTTTCCATTTGAATGCCTTTAGTAAATAAATTTTATTTTGATTTCTTTTTTTAAGGTAAAGACAGCCCCTGCGACTTGCCTCGAGTTTATGAGCATGTGAAGGCAAAAAGTCCATATGAATCAGAAAAAGGACTCGATGGGCCAAGTATTAAAAAAGCAACTGAAGAATTACTAAAATCACAAGATTTCAACTCTTGCAGCGATGAGTTTAAAAATGAAATAAGGTATTTTTGTAAATTAATATTTAGGAGATGTGTGAAATAGGAAAAAAATTTACTTTTTAAATTTAATTTTTTTCATGGGTTTAAAGTAAAATCTTAATATCTCTTTAAATTATATTTTCTAAAATTAGTTAATTACTTTTAATTTGAAAAAGCGCGATTTATTTGAAAATAATTTTTCATTATAGAATTAACAATTTCAAAATTTCTATCAATATTGATCAATAGAGGATATGATATCTCTATATTTTTTAATTTTGATTCTTTTCAAAATTATTTATTCATATAGATTTAATTTTCCACTTCTGCACGTGTCTTATGACTCTTTTTTGAAGGGAGGGAGTTCTAAAATAGAATAAAAGAATAATTTTAATTTTCCATATTGCTGAATAATAAATAGAAACTTTTTGATTTATTAGAATTCAATAAATACTTCAATTGTCAAAATGTTGATTTTACTTAATTAAATGGATCATTTTAGTAAAAATTTTTGAATTGAAATTATAACTGTATGTAACATTGTGGTTACATTTACATCTGATAAATTTTGAGTTAGTGAAAAATAATCGATTCTTTCAATTCTTACTCCATTTAATCGAATTTAATTAGGAGAGCTACATGAAATTCAAAATTATCAAATTTCATCTTTTATCTAGTATCAAATTTATTATTTTCGGAATTCATTCATTCGATCTTATAATTATTCATTAAAACGAAGCATAAGATACAGGTTGTCCAATTACCTTTGAAGGGAAAATATATATATATATATATATATATATATATATATCCCAATTTCATTATCAGTAATATCGAAAATAAATTGCTATCTCTAGATTGATATTTCTATTTTTGCGATTAAATATAATTTTGAAATACTAATCTTTATTTTAAAATTTTTTATTCTTTTCTGGAAACTGACAATATTTCTAGCCTTTGTATTTTATAATATCAGTAATTTTTAAATTTTTTTTATCAGTGACTCAACATTATTTAATAAATTTATTTTACATTCTCTTAAAGATGATTTCAAATGGCTCTGATCGTAATTATTCAATTGAACAGAAGCACCCAAAGAAAAAACCTCTGGACTTAAATGAATATTGGGACCTTATCAATTTTTTGTCTTATGATCAGACATCATTTCATCAGAATTAGTCAATGTAAGGTACAACATATTCATATAGCTTCATTTCTTTTGTTATGGTCATGTGTTTACAACAAGAATATCATACAACTTAAAAAATACATAATGAGAGATGAAGCAAAGAAAATTTTATATTTTTTTTATCTTTCGGCATCGAAGTTAAAAATTAATTAATTTGATAACTGTTATCTATTCATATTTATTTAAATTAATTAGTACTCGATAAATTGTTAAATTTTATCGTTTAACGGGAAGCCAACGACTATTGTATATTAATTATTATATTTTTATTTTTCTATTATATTTATATTAATAAACTAAAACTGTAACTTGTTAGGCTCAACCTCAACGCAAAAATTTTGGATGTGACAGATTATCACTGCTAATTGAACTACACCAAAGTCATCCATAAAGGATTGATGAATTTTGGGGAAACTAGAAGAATATGGTGAGATATACACTTATCATTTTGAAAACATTAAGAGATTTCGAAACTTTGGAACCTGACGGTTCCTTTTATAAAAGTTAACATTTTGGAAATGAGCATCATTCTTTACATTCACCTGCTAATTTTAGTGAATTACGATAATCATAAAAAAAAAGAAAACAAAAAATTTCTTAATTTCATAAATCTTTGGCTATATATTTATTTTAAATTTTTATATTATTTTTCTTTAATTTTTTTGCACTTGCTTTAAAAGTTTCGAAACTACTCAAACAGAGAAATTCACATGATTGCATGATCTTTTTTTAAAATTGATTTTCTTTAAATAAAAAAATTAAAATTTATTATTTTTTCATTAAAATTATTTTATAAATAAGTTTTAATTTTTGAGGGTTTTTCTACTCTCTTTTATATTAATCTATAAAAATTTACTATGTATTTTGGGCGAAAATAGCTAATGTCACTATTACATTTGCATTTTCCATAGCTCCATAATTTTATTGTTTTTTTTTTTAAAGATTCCGAAAATTTTTATAGCCTGAAACACAGAAATAGCCACCAAAAGATTATTTTCATAAAGAATATGCATGATGCGCCGGGTTTCTTTTTCTAAACTTTCCAATAAGTTTATTTCTTTTGCTTTAAATCGGAAAGCAAAAGGGTTGCCAAGCATGATGATAATGGAACTTGCCAAACATTCGGGCTTCATTTCAAAGCAGCATATTTTTTTTCTATTCTCAATATTTTGTTTATTAATTGAAAAAATTTTAAGACAATATATATATATATAAAAAAATATATTCTCTTAAAATTAAAATATATATAGTACTAGTAATTATAATATTCTGATATTTCACTTTGGCTATTTTCACAATGAAAAAGGTTCCAGGGGCCTTTGTCCGGGTTATACGGCTAGTAAATAATGAAAGTGGAAATGCAAAGATTGCACTATTTTCGCTCTATATATATATATATATATATATTAAATAAGATAAAAGAATATATATGATGCCAGGTTAAATAAATTGCAAATTTCTAGTTGATCGATTTCATTATTTAATATAACATCATCAGGTATACATTAGTTTGAAATATCTCAGTATAAATTCAATTTAATCATTAGCATGAGTTTCTTTTTATTTTATGTCGATAATAACAAAAGAAAGAAACTCATTAACGATTAAACCAAATTTATACTCAGGTATTTCTCATTAACGTAGAGCATAATGATTTTATATTAAATAGCGAAATCGATCATCTCGAAATTTGCAATTTATTTCATCTGACACATATTCTTTCATCTTCATTGATTCGACACGCCAAATGGAGTCCTTCATCAAATATATTTATGATGAAGAATATGAATGTGGCTGTCTAATTTAATTTTTAGAACAAAGCTGGAGCAAGAGAAAATTAAATAAATTTATTTACTTTTTTTAATTGTCAACTTTCAGGACCCTTTGCATAATTAAATCTGTAAAAATATAGATATTAAATATTTTATATTGCAAAAATATAAATAAAATGAAATATGTATACATATATATGCAATATAATTTTTGTATATAAAAAAATACTCAACATCTGTGTGTTTACACATTTAATTATCTTGAGGTAAAGCACGATTTGTACCCGAAATTCTAGCATTTAAAAAATTTAAATAATTTTTTTCTCCTGTCTGCATTCTTGTTCTTATAGAAAAAAATATATTTATATAGATATTTTAAATAAACATTTGTTTGTTTTTTTTTTCAATAATTGAAAGTCGATTATTTTTCATATTCAAGAATTAACTCACAATAAAGTATTTAGACGGAGGAATGTCAAATTACTTATTGGCTGATAATTCTCCTTCTGTTGGTTATTGAGGGATCTTAGCAGACCTGGGAAATTGATAATAAAAAACTCACTTTTATAGATATCTAATAGGAATGGGACAAGCAATGGGTTAGTCAAAATCATTTCAACCAGAAGTTTAATCTACTTTTTAGATAATCGATTTCTTCATAAAATCATTTGAATAAATTGACTGTATCAATTGTAGTTAAGATGTATTAGGTTTCCACATCAAAATTAGGTGAGGGTCCAGATTTTGAAAAAAAAAAAAAAAAATCCCTTAGATTTGTTGCAATATCTACAACATTAATAAATAAATATTTATCATGAAAAACTAAAAGTACATTTTGATTTTTCCTTTTAAATAACATCTTTTACTCGACATATTTAGAAATAATTGGTGTATATATGGGTATAATATGTGAAATGTAATGTGAAAAAAATCTCCTAATAGTATGTTTTTTTTTTATTATTGTTGATTATTTCGTTTAAAATAAATTATTTTTTTTATAGAAAATTTATTGATAGTGTTATAAGAAAAATGGCAAAAATGGATCATAGATATGCCCATTTTAAAATTCCAAATAAACCCAATCTTGCTCTTAAAATTGAGAGATTGACTGTGAGCCAATTAGTGGAATTTCTTCATATGTGTAAAGATAAGTATATGAAAGCTATCATGGAACCAGGTAACCCTTAATTTTATAAACCATTTTGCTTTCTTTCTTAAGGATATTTTTATTAAGAAGGTATCTCTCTATTATAGGGACAGCTGTAGGAGCTTTAGCAGCTCAAAGTATCGGTGAACCTGGAACACAAATGACTTTAAAAACTTTTCATTTTGCTGGTGTAGCCTCAATGAATATCACTCAAGGTGTTCCTAGGTAAAGTATTTTTCTTTATGTTTGCTATAAATCATTGGTTCCCCAACCCGTCAGAAATTTTTTTCCAAATTTTACTGAAAGAATTTTTTCATTCATGCTATCTTGGAGGGTTAAATGGTTTATCGAAGTTGACTAGTAAAAGTAAACTGCAGATAAATTCATATACGGAGATGGCATTCAGATTATTCTTGTTCTTATTTATAAAATTTATCTAAATATAATTTATTTTGTTAAATGTTTTTTTTTTTTATCTTTCGCGGTCCGTGAACGAAAAATATAGGAAACTTCTGTTCTAAATTTCCCATAATAACTTATTTTATTATTGCTATAAACAGGATTGGCTCTATGCATTTGCCACGATAAACTGACATTATTTAGACTTGCTATCATTATTGTTATGTATGTCTGAAAGTTCGTATTCTTTAACAAATAAATTAATTCTGATTATTATATTTACAGAATTAAAGAGATAATCAATGCTAGTAAAAATATAAGTACTCCAATTATCACAGCATATTTAGAAGTTGATAATGATCCAGAATTTGCCCGTCTTGTTAAAGGGCGTATTGAAAAAACTACAATTGGCGAAGTAAGTGTCTTTCCACATAATTCATCGTTTTATGGGGTAAAGTTGCTTGAGTTGTACTCTGCAAGAAATATAAATACATATAATATATGCGCGTATGTGAAAAGAGAGAAACGCTTGATTTCAAGACAAGACAGCAATCAGGACTGATGCGTGTAACTCATTTTGAAAATATAATCTTTTTTATAATATATAATATTTTAATTCTTATTATCCTATAAATAATACATGGTGACAGGTGATAATAGATCATTTGGCGTTTATACCTCCCACTCCTTTTTTTTAGTGGAAATGTGTCTTACAGTGGAAGAAATTTAAATAGCAATTTGGGATATTTTTGGTGGCTTTTAGTCGAGCTGGATTAGCAGATGATTGCAAGTTTGTCATACTTTTAAATACAGTCGTAGAGGAGGGTTTAGAGGTTTATAATTCTTTCACTAATAAAGAATATGAAAAAAATAATTATTACAAAGTTCTGTTGTGTTTTTTTGAAAAGTTTTGTTCGCCGAAGGGAAACTTTATATTCCAACGGTTTGTGTTTAATAATGTGATTCAAAAGAATGGTAGAATATAGATGCTTTTTTGACTGAGTTGAAAACCAAAGTGTAAAACTGTGAATACCATAAGCCAGAAGAAATGGTTAGAGATCGATTGGTTTTGAAAGTGAAAGAAATCGCTTCAGGAGAGACTTCTTAGGGAGCCGAATTTGACTCTCGAGAAGGCTTCATCACTCAACAAGTCGCTTGAGTTAAGTAAGCTACAAGTAAAGAAGTTGCTTGGCGAGGAGACCGAATCATTGAATTTGTGTAACAGCTTACTATCTAAGGGGCCTAAAGAAAAGGACACATCGGGGGCGACAGGAACTGCAACTGCAGCCGTGTTTCACACTCCGGAAAATAAAAAGGATATTCTTAGGTTGTTGGGCCTAACTAAATATTTATCGAAGTATATTTCTAATTTATTTGCTGTGACTGCGCAGTTGAGGAAATTAACAAGCAATAAAGCGGATTTTAATTGGAGTGAAGACTGAAAATTCATTTGTCAAATTAAAAATATTAATTTTGGAGCCGCTGGCACTTTTTAACCCGAAAAGGTTTTGATTCAGACTGATGCGTTATGTTGATTTAGAGGGATAAGCCTAGCGTTTATGTCAAGATCTTTGAATGTGAGTGAGCAAAAGTATGCACAAATTGAGAAAGAGATGTAGGCTCTTGTTTTCACTTGTGAAAAATTTATGGACATAAAAATGTGGTGCTTTATACAGATCACAAGCCAATGATAAATATGTGTAAAAAGGATTTAAATAAAATTTCGTCTAGATAGTAAAGGATGTTATGGAAAATAAATTATGATTTAAGCTGGGTTATTTGTCAAGAATTTGTTATAGCTGACAGCGATAAATGGAAAAAATTATGTAGGGCTCGAGATTTGGAATTATATATAGATTTGTTGGTTAATAAATTAACGATATCTGAAAAAAGAAAATTGAAATTTAAAGTTGAAACTGAAAAAAATCAAGAGCTATGTGAAGTAAAAATATTTATAGATAGGGGTTGGCCGAATGAAAAAAGAAATGTTCCTTTATATTTGTTAAATTATTGGAAGTGTAAGGAGGATTTGATTGTTTCTCAAGATTTTGTTTTCTTGGGCTCCAAAGTCGTTATTTCAAAAATTTCAAGGTAGCTTGGGAGGTTTGAAGTTTAAATCAATTTTTTCGAAATATTGGGTCCCGTGCATTGTCATTTGTGATAATGTGACGTTCAATAGTTATTAGATTAAACATTTTGCTGCTCAATGGAATTTTGATTTGAAATTTAGGAGTCCCAACTACCTCCAAGCGAATGGCTTAGCGGAGAAAAGTGTAGGTATAGCAAAAAAGATTGTTAAGAAGTCTATAGAGGGGAAATATATGTATGTGAGTTTGATGCAATATAGAAACAGCCCTTTGAAGCCCATTTCATTTGCAGTCTTCTCCGCGCTCTTTTATTGAAAAGATAGTGATGGAAAAGTAATGAGGTGGAATAGGCGAGATTTAAAATTTTTGAAACGGGATTTCCATATCCCCTGAACATATAGATGACAATAATAATCATGAAAATGAGTGTAATGAAATTAAGAAAAATTATAAGTCACCAGTAAAGGAAAAGTTAGTAACCACCAGAAGTGAGAGAGAAGTTTGACCTAATTGTTTGCAATATTCGAACATGTAATTCTTTTTTTTTTTATTAATATCATTGTTAATTTTTTTTATTTCTCTGAAAAGAGAAAAATGTAACAGAGGCGCATGCGGGTATGGGAAAAGAGAGCGACGCTTGGTTTCAAGACCAGACAGCAACCAGGACTAATGCGTGTAATTCATGTTGAAAATATAATCTTTTTTATATTATATTATAATCTTTTAATTCTTATTATCCTAAAAATAATACAATACAAATTAATAACATCAAAATTGCATGTATTACAAAGCCATTACGTTACTATTGGGATCTCGTGTCTCCCCCCCTTTCCAGAATCTTGACTTAATAGTCGAATATTTTCCAATAAAGCAACTGTGTAATATTTATATATTTTTGGCTTATGACTTAATTCAGTGGTATTCAAACATTTTGGCAGTGCGACATTGAGATAACATACCGACCTAAAATTAAAATAATCAACAATCTATAGTTATAGAGTAATCTGCTTAGAATTTAATAAAATTTCACATATTAGAAACTAACAGTTTCCTTAAAGAATTTGTCATTGATATATTTGTATTTAATTTCATTTATTTAAAATTTTTCTATCCACCTTGCGACCCCAAGGTAATTTTACCCTATTTGGGGTCGCGACCCATAGTTTGAATACCACTGACTTAAGTTATTTACCTATATATTTAATTATGTGTTCTAATATATATTTTATTTAAAAATTTTAGGTTTCAAAAAGTATACGAGAAGTTTATTTGCCCGATGATTGTTTTATTTTAATTAATATTGATAAAAATCGCATTAAATTATTGAAACTTGATATAAATATTACCAGAATAAAATATTGGTAAGTACATAAATAGTTTTATTGTTTAAATTTAAATTGAGGGCATGTTGTTTCATGTATAGTTAGCTATCAAGAGATTTCCTTGTTAAGTGATAGCTAGCTAACTGAATGTAAAACAACCGAAACTAAACGTGTCCAAATAAATTTTTAACCATAGTTGAGACTATTTCTTTTAATTTAATTGTATTTTTTTTTAGTTTATGTACTTCAAAGTTAAAGTTGAAACCCAATAATATTACTATAGTGAGTGAAACAATTCTTATTATTCGGCCTACAAACAAAATTAAAGGGTCTCTCAACTCCACTATGAGAATGTTGATGGAAAGTATTCCAAATATTGTAATTAAAGGTTTACCATCCGTCAATCGAGCCGTGATACATAATGACGAAGTTGATGGAGTTTCTCGGTATAAACTCTTTGTTGAAGGTGATAATTTGCTTGAAGTGATCGCTACTCAAGGCGTAAGAGGAACAAAAACATATTCCAATAACACATATGAGATGTATACTACTCTAGGAATTGAAGCTGCACGGTGAGTTATTTTTATTTTTCAAATCAGATTAAAGACCCTGAACTTATTTTTATCTCCTTCATTGATCACACCACTCTTCCCAAGGCTTTTATATACACCAAATTAATTGGGGATCCTAAATTAAAGAAGAAAAATAGACATTCAAAATACAATTATGAAAACAACGTTTTTGGACCGTTTAATAAACCTCTAAGGGATGAGCTGCAGTACTCTTATATTTTGCCAGGACCAAAAGCAATTTTGAATTAATAATAAAATTTAACATTTTTCCAGAGCTACAATAATGAGTGAAATCAAAATCGTAATGGAAAGTCATGGAATGAGCATTGACCGAAGACATCCAATGCTTGTAGCAGACTTAATGACCAGCAGAGGCGAAGTTCTCGGCATCACAAGACATGGTTTATCCAAAATGAAAGAATCCGTGTTGAATTTAGCTTCTGTAAGTGTTGTCTCAAATTTTTTCACTCCTATACTGTTTAGATATATTACATAGAGTGAAAACTCCTGGGACTAGCAATGAAAAAAAAACATTTTGTTGTCAAAAATCGATTTTATTCTTCAACATAATTTCCTTCAAGAGCGATACCCTTAGTCCTCTAACTTTTGGATTCCTTTCATATAGTACAATTTGTCAAGGGCTCCAAAATATCCATTCGTTTCACTTTGGACTCATTTGACTCCCCTTGAACTCGGGTGTAGTGATGTTTCATCCATTGTTTCGAATCGGCACAAAAACTCATTTGAATTACGCTGAAACAGCTTCAAACCGTGCTCTCAATCATCGACACGCTGTTTTTGCTCGATTGTTAGAAAAGGCGGCACCCAAGCAAAAGTAGCGTCACTTACACAACCTCTACTCGTAGTCAAATGGCCGAAATGTCATGAAAATTTGACACGGATCGTGCTTTCTACAAATCATATGGGTATTTGATTGGTGATGCCATATACCTGGTAGTGGGAAGTCCCGTGATTTTTTACTCCATGTTGTATATCTATTTTCATAGTGTACTTTTGTATTTTTAATACATGAAAATATTCAAATTTTGTAAGAAAAGAGATAATTCGAAACTGTGACTGAACATTACTTTTAATTATAGGATAAAAAATTCTGTTTTTTGTTTAGGAAAATTTTTTTCGATTTTGTTATGCTTTTATTCATTATACTTGATTGATTCTATAATATATATTCTCTAATTTATTTTGATACTGATAGAATCAATTCAAGCATAAAATTTATTGATAATAATTATTTCTTGTTAACTTTTAAACTTAAACAAGATAAATTTTATTTAAACTAGAATTATATATATATAATACATCACTTTATTTTTTCAGACTTATATTTAAAGAAAACCTATCCAAGTTTATTTAATTGTTTAATATTTCTTAAAAACTAACATTCCTTAATATTAAGTACTCTTAATTATATTAAACTATTTATACTCTTGTTTAAATTGATCGAATTTTACTAAATTATTATTCTTTTGCAGTTTGAAAAAACAGCAGATCATCTTTTTGATGCTTCTTACTACGGTCAAAAGGACACTATTACTGGAGTCAGCGAAGCTATTATCATGGGCATTCCAATATCGCTTGGGACTGGAATTTTCAAATTACTTCATAAATATCCTTTTTATATAAATTTAATAAATTTTTTTTTTCAGAATACAATAAGAAAGTTTTTGCTAATTTTTAAATAATTAAAATAAATCAAACTTATTTTAAATGCAATTGCCGAGACGCAAAAAAGTACCCTTGAAAATTATTTTCATTTTCGTCCTTTTTCTAAACATATAAATAAATATACAGCAATACTTCTTCACTAAGTCCGATAAATTGGTTTCTTTCTCATTCATGCCATGTAGATTTTTATTGTTATTTTTAGGCTATATTGTATTGAGACATAAATATCTTTTTATTAATTGAATTTTAAAAAAAGGAATTAAAAAGTCAAAGAGATTAAATAAAATTTCAAAGGTTTTAAGTTTGATTTAAAAATTAATTATTTATTAATAGAAATTTCAACAATATTTTTTAAATTATTTTTATGATTATTTTCAAGAATAATCTGATAATTTCCTTAATTTACACACTGCTTCCCAGGATCGTTTCAAGCAGAAATCTTATCTTCTTTTTGACCAACGGAAATATTTCAAGCCTATTAATTAATATTTGTAAAAACAATTTTAAGCTTTTTTATTTATAGAAATGTTTAAAAAAATAATAATTTATTATAATTATATTTTAACACAAAATTATGAAAATTTCCTTGTGGCATCTCACATGGTTAGAAATCTTTTTGTTATTCACTACTTTAAATCGCTGAATAGAAATGAAATTGCACACACATTTCTACTAAATAAAAAGGGTTTACTTGAAATAAAATGGACCAATTCTTTGCGAGGTAAAGCTAAACTAACTAAAATTTGGACTTTATAATTAAATAAAAAATAAATTATTTTTAATATGAACCCTTGAATAAAATAAAAATTTTAGCATCAAAATTTTTATAATAACCATAAAAAATTATTTGCTACTTATAAGAAAAAATTTGTCTTCCCAAAAAAATTGTAATCTTTACTTAAATGTGTTGATATTTAAATGGAGAGAAATTCAAAATATAATCGAGAACAACAATCTGCATCAGCTGAGCAAAAAAAAAAAAAATTTTGCAGAAAGATTTCTTTCTTTCTAAAAATACAGCCAAACTCGGCTTTAACGAGTATAACGAATTCTGGATTATTAATAGCAAAACCTTAATTTTGAAATAGAGTACATACACAGACTTGCTTTTTGTCAAAAACGCTTTCACTGGTTATAACGAATTTGCTTATATAACGTGCAAATAGAGTCAGTCCCTATGACCGAGTTTGACTGTAAATTAGGAAGTATACCGCCTAATAAAAATATTTGGAAAATGATAATTCGATTTATTCCTATTTGTTATTATTATTCAAACGAATATTATATAAGTATATGGAAATGGAATGAGAAAAGATCTCGCTATGGATTTGAAGCATGGAGAAACATTCAAGCTTAAAATCTTTTTACCCTTTAGGATTTAATTAAACGGCTCCAATTATGAGATTCTAAAGAGTAAAATTTTTTTAAAACAAAACTCCTTCAAAATCATGTATAGAACAATTTTGTATTATTTCGAAAAAAAGTTGTAATTTAGGAGATTTTCAAATTAACTACCACTTCGGCTAGATCGTTTTTTACCAAAATTTATAGCATTGGGTCTTGAATGAAAAGCTTCTATATAAAATTTTGTCTATGTCCTCAGACTCGCAAGAACATAGACACACCAGCCAAATGGCCAAAATCATATTTTGTATTCCCTCTACTTCAGACGGGGATACGTTGATATCTCGAGTTCTAAAAAAACTTATAATTTCCTCTCTATCAGAGGTGTCGAACCTTTTAGTTTCCCTCTGCCATATTGGTAGAAGACAAATTGTTTTGGGCCTCACAAAATATACATACACTTGCCAACGAGCATAAAATGGTACCATAATTGCGAGAGTTTCAATTTAATTTCTAACACTGTTTGAAACATTGTATTGATTATTTGATTTTCACCCTAAAGACGCATATTTAACTCAATTAAATTATAATTCAAGTCGCAAATCCCAGTTTTCATCATCAAGTTCTGTTTTGGATTCTATAAACGAATTGATTTCATTTCGCATATCTTTTCAACATATTACCTCGATTTAACCATCTCACTTCTGAAAAGTAAATAAATTATCTCCCCAAAGTCAGCATCCATAAATTTAAGGAATTCCTGGAATTGATTCAATTCCTTGGTCATTATGGAATAAATTTGGACAAGGCCTCTATAAGACACTCTTCTGAAGTCGGGTGTTATAAAGAAGGTCGTAATGACCAAGTTCATTTTAATTTGTTTCCTGCTATTTTATTTTTTTTTTTAAGGAAAATGTAATGATAATTTTTTTATTAATACATTTTTATTTTTAAGCAATTGTATGAAATGTTTTTATATTAAATAAATAAAAAAATTTTTTTTGCAAAATTTCAAGAAATATATTTTTCTCTCGAATTACTGGTCTCTTCGAAAAGACCCGAGATAGAGAAAACATTCGACAGCTAGCGTTCGGGTGGTTCATATCATCGAATCACCACACAATCGAAGGATCGCAAAATACCAACTTCAGCGATTAGCTGTGGGGCATAGCAACCTCATCAACACCTATAGTTGCCGAAAGGACATCACCATCTCCGACAACAACGAAAGTCAATATATTTCGTAAAGCGCTTTCCCCATCCCATATTCCTTTTTTGTGCATAATTATTTTTTTCGTAATGTAAAAATTTTATCTAAACAATATTTTTATAAAAATTTTTTATAATCTAATTTTTCAATTAAATTAAATTATTTTTTTTTATTTATGTAATTTTATATAGAATTCTTTATTTATTTTTTTAAATGTTAAGTTTTTTTTTTTATTTTAAACTTTCTATTTAATTTTTTAAAATTAACAGAAGTAGATACTCCCCTGATTTATATTTCCAAAAAATACTTTAAAAATAAATTTTTTATTAATTATTTAATTGATTTTTTTTAATTTTAATATTAATACTATTTACCCGTTTTACCTATTGTCTCTAAAGACAAATTTAGAAATTTCGCGACAAGTAATTTACAATTTTAAGAAAATATATATATTCTGGAAGGTTTCCGCGGTTGGTTGTATGTGGAATAATGTTTTCCCGGGTTGGTCCAAAAGAAGAGCCGAAACGTCGAGTTAATCTCAACAATGAACCCGAACCAACCCGGGAAAACGTTATTCCATATATATATATCTATAATTGGTTAGTAATTTTTTAATATTTTCGTTTGTATATTCATATAAAAAGCGTCAAATTATTAATCATTTATTTAATTATTGTTATTTTAAATCAGTCATTTTCTAAAAATAACTCATAAAAATAGTATTTTACAAAACCGTTACTGGTTATGTCTTCACTTTCGTGCTCCATTGGGGTTTGACGCCCTTTCCTTTTTCAAAGTTTGTAAAAACTTCAACATTCTCAAATTAATATGCAATTCAAAACTAGTCAGTCAAACTTTTAACCGAAATAATGTATATATAATAAATGCAGGTACTTCTTGCATCTCCTGCATTCCACCTACTCGGGGTGGGGATAAAATGTATGAGATAAAACAATAAACTTGTTTTATCTTTCGGTCGTATTTAAAAATTTTTATGCTCTTCCCCACCATTGACTTCTCCTCCCTCCAATAGCACGCCAGCGCCG
>JAAAKE020031670.1:13029-27256 GCA_010014785.2 Anisolabis maritima | reverse complement strand
CATTTGGATACCAATTGATATATAACATGCTTGGATAATTGTATCATAATCTTGTATATTATATATCGTTTGAAAAAGTCTATAAGGCCTCAGATGCCAAAAAAGAAAGCTTTAAAAAAAATTTTGGTTTGTCCATTTTTTATATGAGAGTATTGGAGTTATTGATTAATTAAGATATGTGTTGTATAAATAAATAGAGACGGAAATTAGCCGAAAAAGACTTTAAAAAAAAAGTATGTGAAAAACTCATAAAAAATTTTCATCTTTAAGACGTTGCCATTAGCTCATATTCATCTGATTTGAATACACAATTTCATACACATTCTAATGGAATATGAAATATCTTTCTAGTTTTAAACAGCGCTTGGTAGAATTAGTAGCATTTTTCGTGACATCCAATCTGCGAGGCAAGTCGTAGTTCTACGATTTTTGTTTGGAGAGGGGGGATCTTCGAATCTTTGTATTCATCATTCATTATAAATAATTCTTTGGAATATTTCCAAACAAATATATATATATATAATAAATGCAAATTAAAAAAAAATTTTTTCTGATTGTTTAATCAGATGAGTCAGAGAGAGAGAGAGAGAGAGAGAGAGGGCAAGTGAAAATTCCAATGATAAATCAAACCGACCGAACGAAGAGAGTGGGGGATTATTTATTTGTTTAGGCCTCTTTTTCTTCTTCTTCTTAAATCTTAAAATAATGAATTTTGTGTTTCCTAAAATTAGGTCGTGATGACCTTGAAAAAGTCATATTTGTTAATTCATACGAATCTTACATGGTGAGAATTTGTTCTCTAAGTGATGGGAATTTCGCACATTCTTAGTGCGTTTTATATTAGCTGATTATAGGCACGTACATAGAAAACTTTCTCGGGGCAGGAGAAGCCCAAAGCCAAAGCCTATCCAAAGGGCTTTATTCGCCTCTGCTTAAAAGACTGAAACCAACAGCTTTCTGATTCCTTTAATAGATAAAATAAAAATAAAAATAAATTAAAAAATAAAAAACTTATATTTAACGTGAACTAGGTTAGGTTAGGTTTAGGTGGTTGCCGCCCTCCATCGGGAGACTCACTTAGGCCAGTAATGCCCATTGTGATACCACTCTGGAGATGAGATTGTCTCCCACTTTCCAGGAGGATTCTGGCAGAAATAATTGCGACAAGCCGGACTCGAACCCGAGCTATTTTCATACTCTAGATTTGGAATCCGTCTTAGCCATTGCCTTCTCTAAAAGATAAAAAAAAGCGTGGGAATTCATTGAAACTTAAAAAAATTCTTAATGGGACATTAAATAAAATATTCAATAAGTATATGCTTTTATTTTTACCATAAAATTTTATGTAAAAAATTATTTTCTTTTTTTTAGTACACTGGAAAAAAGCGTTTTTTTTTTTTTAATTTATTTTTATTTTATACTTTTTAGTCCTATTTATTCATTTTTTTTAAACATAAAATTTAAAATAAAATTCATTAGAGCTTCTCGGCTTGGCTTCTAGGAGCGTTGCTATTCTAATTATTTTCCTTTAAATAGGTAAATTTGTAAAAGATAAAAAAAAAATTTTTTTTAAACAAAATTTGTCCAAAATGATAGAATAGATGTATATGGATATTATTTTGCTAAAGTTAATAGCTAAAGGAGATATTTTGATTCTTCAATGATATAGACCCGTGTATATAAATAAAAAAATTTTGCCTCGTTTTAATATACAATAATGTTGTCATCGGAACGGAGCCTTTCACAATTTTGGCTCAGGGGGAAATGTTTGATTGACAATAAGATATTAAGACAGGTTGACCAAGCAAGTTAAATAAATAAAAGCGTTTAAAAAAATTATTAACATACCATATTCAGGAAGAATGAAAGAATGTAACTCACCTGGAACAGAACAGAAAAAAAAAAATAAGAATGAAATGAAATTAGATGGGGGTAAGTGAGGGGAAAGGACAATTCCTCCCTCTCTCCCACCCCATCACAAAGACAAATTTCATCGTACAATTATGAAATATCGCCTATATTTTACTTCAAAAAAAGGCCAAACAAAGAGATTATGTTTGAAGAGCGCTTTTGTATTTGTCACTGATTACATCGAAGTTGTCTAGGATGGTTCCCTTTAAACCACGCCTCGTTGAAACCAGATATAAGAAACTGAATTAAATGAAGAGGTTTTGACAAGACACGATTGCGGTTGAACAGTTTGACGGAGTGAAACAGAATTTTATATATAAATAGGCTTTATATCAAAGAACAAAGGCCACTATCGACCCAGACAGCCCAAGTGGCACTTCAGTTCAAATAAATAAAATATCCCCTCAACTGTTAATTTTAACGAAATAAAATAGCCATATAAAACAACTTTTTGTTTTAAAACATTTTAGTATCTCTTTAAAAATCCCTAGGGGCAGATCATTTTTGTCTTGTGTTTTAGCAAACATGTTTGTTTAATTTGAGTTCTGCATGTGATTTGATGTGACTTTTTATTCTAACCAACCGAAAATCAAATTATTATTCTATATTATAGAATAGAGAGGGATTATGAAACAAACCTAGAAAACTCCAATACCTAGACAGAGGAGTTTAAGCTTCGATTCAAATTTCAAGTTGAAACTTGTGTTATTTGAGTTTGTATTAATAATTTAAATGAGAAATTCCAATAACTAATGAAAATCTACATTGACTGCTGGTAGGGAAGATTTATGTTATAGATGTACATGGCGTACGTATTTATCTTCCGATCCCCCTCCCCCTCCACTCTCTCTTTCTCTCTGTAATGGGAATTTTATTGGTTTGGCAATAAAAACGCAAATATCGTATCTGAGACCATTTGGCCATTTACAATTTATTATTATAACTATTATCCATCCATATAATAACGCAAAAATACCTTTGCATCGTTATAAGCCGTAAACGATAAATGTTCCATAAACCAATTGAAAGAGGTATCCAAAAATGATAGGATATTTTGGGCTCTGTATTCAGAAAGTTGTTGGTTTATGTCCTTCCACCTTCTATAAATTCAGTAACCATTTTATTTTAAATTAATATTTTTATAAGTATAAGTAATCCATTAAAGAATATAAAAATCAAGATATTAAAAATTTTCGGTACGAACAGGCTAACACTGAATATTAAAATTTCATTTCCAAAAACGTATATTTTTTTAAAATATAATAATAATGAATTACTTCCCCCAACATGAGTGAATAGAGCGGATGTTGTCAGTAGCTTATAAGTCACTTCTTATAAGGAGGGATGGAGGAATAATCAGGAAAGAAATAAAAGAACTTATAGTTTAACTCCAGAAATGTCGACATAAGTAATAAATAATTTGGACAACTCTAAGTTCTTTTATTTATTTCCTTTTCTAAATCAAAGAGAAAATTATCATCAGGGATCGGAAGCAGACCCAGTAGCTTGAACATTCTTTAGGCTGTTTTAGGGATTTTTTTATATTCGGGATTTAAATACTAACAGAGATAAAACTATATTTACTATATAATTTGTTTTGTTTTTTTATTTATGCAGCTGTAGAAATCATTTAGAGTAGTGGTCGCCATCTGGTGATCCAGAAAAATCTGGACATTATTTGCATTTTTTTATGTTTTATTAATATTTAAACAAAAATAATATTCTAAGAAACTCTTCTATTCTGAATGACAATAATCAAAACATCACTCGAATCGAATAAGCTTCATTTATTTTGTAATAATTAAACAACCTTTAAAGATTTTGTTTCGATTAATATTTAATTAATATAAAAATTAATTTGTTATATTAAATAGATGCATTTTATATTAATAAATTTGAAGTACTCTGATTATTATTTTACAAATGTAAAAAAATTCATATTTAATAATTTCATATTCTGAATTTAGTGGTCCGCGGAATGTCTGAAATGTTGGCGATTGCTGTTTCAGAGTATATGAAATTCATATATTTATGGTATAAATGTCGATGGTGTTCGGCGTTTTGTTCCTCAGGTGGCCCACCCATCGCACCGCCTGACCTTGCTTGACCTTGGTGGCTATGGATCTTCAGGCCCGTTGGCGACCATAAAATTCTAAAACTTGATTTTTTATAAATAAAGAATTTGCAAAATTTACGTATTATCCAGGTATATTTATTTATACCAATTGATTTAAATAAATTTTCATTGGACTGCCTGGGATCCGACCCCACACCTCTTGACTTTGAAGATTATCAATACTGACAATGTCACTATCTTTAACCTCTCGGCCAATGGGGGGGGGGGGAGGAGGAGATTTGCAAAATTTAATTAGGCTTTAATTTTAATTAGTTATTTTTCTTTATCTAATTAATTAAAATTAAATTCTAATTAAATTTCGCAAATTCTTTTTTTGTTAAAAATTAATTCTTCTTTTATATGATCGAGTTTACATATCGATAGCGCTGTTGCTTTAGAAATTGTTTTAGAGAGATGGCAGCCAAGTAATCTTATGTCAGAAAATACAAAATCTTATTGAATATCTGAAACAAAGGCGAAAGAAAAAGAGTACAGAAGTCAAATATTAAAAATACAAAATGGCCACGTGCTTAGAGTGAACGAGCCTACAAGCACAAAAACAAAATGATAAGATCTATAAATAAATTCCAAAGAATAATTATCATTAATCTTTTTTTTACCCTAAAAACGTCAACTCAAGAATGTTCAGTATACGATTCTACTTTTACTTTTTATTTCTTGTAATAAAAAATGAAAAATTCTCTCTCTCTCTCTTTCTAACCTCATTTTTAATTTAATTTAAAAAAAAAAAGGTCTGGCATTGAGTCAAGATGATTATTCGTTCGAGTGTAGTTGACCCCGAAAGGGGAAAACGTTTTCTGAGAATAGGCAACATGTTGGGACATCAAGGCAAGAAGCGTTGAGTAGTAGCCACACAGATACATTTAATGCTCCATTTGATCTGGCAGTATCACTTCAAAGCAAACGAAAATTAATATTAAGAGATACAAACAGAGCTGGCTCTATAAAGCGGAAAATTGAGAGGAGAGAATTATGAATAATGTTCATGACCTAAGAAACTAATAAATCATTCGTCCTAAACTAATGTTTGATTAAAAGATAAACATCAAGAGGGAACTGCGTGTCCCAGAAGGGGGAGGGGGGGGGTTTGATAGAGTTATCTTATATATTAATATAATATATGCCGAGTTGAAAATGTGGTTTTGTCATTCTTATCTCGCTCTCTCTGTCCCAAGTTCAACTTTTCCAAAAAGATGGGAACTACTTACCAATCCCGCTCAAAAACTGCTATTGCTTCCATATTTTGATTAATAAGATGGCATATACAATAACAGCCCTAAATTGGATAGGGTTTTGAATGCCTGTGAACGGTGCTGGCTAGCATTATCGGTGAGAAGGGACTATATTAAAAATCAAACAACTCGAGTATATGAATAAAAAATTCACACTCGCCAAAGGACGTCGTCTCCACTCCATGCGTTTGATGCTCTAGATTTGGTCCTTCCCGTACACAGGTCCCAATCCTTTGAAGAAAAGGCAGTCAAACTTTGAAATATCAGAAGGGCTGAAAGCTGGATTCTGCGTATTTATATAGAAAACAATAGTGCACACGGGATCTGTCTATTAGTTGATTAATCAAATATTGAAAATCGAATTCCATTCACAAATAAAATTTATTTAATTTTTTTCGGTATCAGAGGCCATTTAGACTCCATTCTTATCCGCAAATAAAAATTCATTCGTTCATACGATAAGAATATATATATATAGCTGGAGTAGAGATGACTGCAAGAAAAGAAAAGAATAGCAGCTATTATTTTCTTTTCTTCACAGTCATTCATTTCATCCATAAAACTTGTGTATCATCAAAGAGAGGTACTGTGCTAATATTTCCCTTTAAGTGGAAAACTCAGAGCATTAGATAAAATCCAATCACTCAATTTTTTATTTTTTAAATCTTTTCGGGATCTGAGATCTTATAGACTTTTTTTAAACGATATATATAGTTTAGAAGATTTCGATACTTGTAATCCAGGCATATTTATTTAAATCAATTGGTATCGAAATAAAATAAATAAATTTTTATCAGACTGCCTGGGATCCGAATCCACGCCCCTTGACTTTTAAGGTTATCACTAATGACAATGTCAATATATTTATTGTCACACAGCCACCAAATCTCTTCTATTAGAAGTACTGCAGCTCGACACCGTCAATATATTTAACCTCTCGGGCAAGGAGAGGGGGGGGGCCATCACTCAATCTCATTAATTATATTATGGACCTCGCACTTGTTAATTTAACATACATGAGTATTCTGCAGCACTTAATCGAAAAATCCATTAGCCATAGGTGGACTTACCAAACACGAACTTAACGTACTTTTCACGTTTATAGAAGGCCCAAAATAAGTTTCTTTTTTTTTTAACATAAAATAAAGAATAAGTAAACCCCTGCCACCAAGAAAAGAGGTAAAGCTTTTGCTGGGTCAGTGGTTCGTTTCCTGACTTAAGCCGTTAAAATTTATTTAAGTTGGATTGGCTGCCAATTAATTTGGACGGAGTCTAAATAGCCTCAGATACCTAAGAGTTAAAAAATTCTTTTTCTCTGCGTGTGTGGACTTGGAATTTTATATATAAGCTTTTAATTAAAACTCAAACTTTTGGCAATAATCGACTCAACCGAAATGATAATATATTTCAAACCTGAAGAATTCCCTTATCAAAATATTTCCTTTATGAAAATATTATCCAAGCCAAAAATGTTTCATTTAATTTTTGTTTGAAAAAATATTTTGTCTTTTATTATAGGATTCATAAAATGAAAAATTTATTCAAAAGAGAGAATGGAAAATTAATCAGCGCGGTTTTTTATCCATCATCGACACTATTTAGGTACATATTTCGAACTGCATAACACTGTCTATTGTCACTGCGGTGGTGGAATTCGTTTATATTTAAAATATTCTTCAAGTGGCCATCTAATTAACAACGTTGAAAAATTTACTATTTCATATTAAATTATCTATTGATCCAATATGGATAGAGAGAGAGAGAGAGAGAGAGAGCAATATGTACTCTCTGTCTATGCCCTCCCAACACAGCAAGTTGACAAATTTGACTGAGTGACAGGGTGAAGAAGAGAGAGGCTACCTGTCAAAATCAAGTCTAACCATTCTTGTTCCTATATTTTATTTATTCTTAGAAGCAATAGTCTGGCCGGACTCAGAATTCCTGAAATCTCACTCCTTTTCACAGCTTCCCCGCCCTTTTGCTTCCAAGAAAAGGGCCACGTCCGAGGGGGCAGTGGCTAAGGTGGATAAGCTATGGATTACGGATTATTGCAAAGAGACTCGGGTTCAAAGCCGGCTTGGCGCAAAAAATTATTTTCAACTTTGACAGAAGTCTCAAAGCCTCATCCTTATTAATAGGGCATAGTACAAAGGGCCCAAGGGCCCATATCCATATGTGTGGTCTAAGTGCCAGGGCCTCCCAAATTTAAGGAGGATCCGCCCTATATTAATTTACTCAAGAGCCTCTTGACACCATTCTGAAATTCCGAGAATGACTAGACTATATATGTTTAAGGAATTTGGTGGGTGGGTATTTTTCAATTATAATCCTCTAACTTAGTTTTATCTCCTCTAATGCAATGTCATCCAAAAATCAATTTTAAATTGTCCTGTGTGACGTCATCATCAAGAGTGGAAAAATTGATTGCGAGATCTGACCCGAACCAACAGAGATGGGTGGTCAAGTTTAATAACAAAATCTGGTAGCCCTCTATAAAAATAACAAATGGTATTCGTAATAAAAACAAAATTACTTGTAATCTCTCTTTTATTTCTAGTAAATTAATTTTTCCCCTAATAAGTAATTGCAAGAGTTTTTTTTGTAATATTTCATCCGAAGCCCCTTTTGGAGTAAGTAATATTTTATTTCTTGGCAACGAGCCACCCTCCATCTTAAAGAGATTATTTCTGCCATTCTGATTTAAGAAAAAGCGGAGTAGAAGAAAATTCTCTTCTGCTCCTAAAGAAAAAATAGACGAATTCTAATCAAATCATTCTGTCTTGCGTTTGAATGGATGGAGATAGACGGTAAATCGCCTGAGGGTCACCTGTGTGTGTGAGTGTGTCTTTTGAGTATGGAACAAAACAGACTCTTGTAACAAGAATCAAATCTTTTTCTTTTTTGCATGACGGGATGAGCCTTTTTGATTGATTTTTATTAATAATCTGGGAGGGCCCCCTCCCGAAAATTAAAAAAATATCTATAGAAAAGAAATGTGACGAGGAGAGGAAAAGAGCCCCTATCAAAATAAATATATATGAAATATTTCGGCTTTAATTAAATGATAATCAGTCACTAAAAATCTACATCTTTACAAAACATACAGGTATATATAAAAAAGACCCCGCACCAAGGGACAGGGCATTGATCTACATTAAAGCGAGTTCGAGTTATCGCGTTAACGAACAGACACACAGACATAATTGGAAAAATGCTACTTTCGCACTTCAAGACCAATCAAAATCTCGAGATCAAATTTTTAGACGATTACAATACTTTTCCTATACTATGTATACGAGAAAGTAAAAAAATTTTTTCTTATTCTCTCTTCTGTTCCAGTTATCCACATTATTTTACTTCGTTTAGCGCTGGGACTTCTTGGAATGTGTTCCTCGCGTCTTACTGAATATATATTTTGAAAAGTTATAGTATTTTATTAAAGCCGAAACATTTCACATATTGGCATTTTTGTGAAAAGATAAAAAATAAAAATATATAAATAAAATCATAATAGAGGAGGAAATTATAGTGTTAAATAAAATTTTAAACGCTATTAGAAATTATGAAAAAATATTATCTTAGAATGTGTTTTCAAGCTCGAAATGATTAATTATTGGGGTGATTCTTTTCAAATAGATTTTTCTTTAGAAACCCCACCCCGAGTGTGTGGCCGGATCTTTCGTTGACCTCACTGATAAATTCGCTTCGTTATTTCTCGCCAGCAGGCTCTGAAGATGGCCTAGACTGAGGGCGTTAGCCTTGTAGGCAAATAAATAAAATAAAATTGTCGTAGCTCTTTTTACCTCCGTCATATCAGCTGATTTTAATGAAAGTTTATATTTGATCAACTTTTCGTTCAAATCCGCCTCTAGAAATCCACTTAACACTTGTAGATTACGTCTTCTTGGTTATATTATCGGTAGAGAAATCTGTATCTTTATTCATTTATAAATAAAAGTAAAAATATGTAGAAAAATTTCATTATTTGGATCGGTATTTTTTTAATTCCATTTTTTTCGATTCTTTTCTATTATGATTTTTTTTTTGTTTAAATTTGGAGATGCATGCAACACATTTTCTTTTTCAAAGTCGAAAATAAGTATTTTTATTTCGCTTTGTGAATTTATTTCTTTGGTTGCTTTCAGTGGCGTTGAACTCTTTGAGGTCATAAAACGATTTGCAAAATCATTTTAAAAAAATATTTTCTTTTTTTATTCAGTAAATTATAGATTTGCATATCCTTATGAAAGAAAAAAATGATAGCTCTTATCAGATGTGGATTAAGCAAAAAATTTCCAAGGAGAAGGAGGGGAGGGGGAAGGGGTGGTCAAATAATTAGCTAACAATTAGCTTATTTAAAATTCTAAAATATTTGAATATTATTTCTTTAAAAAAGTTATTTGGCCTTTTTTTTTTTTCAAAAAATTAATAAAGTGGTTCGTTAATAATTTCAAGTAGTGGCGGATTAAGCCTCTAACAGGTTCTAGACATTTTATTTTATTTATACGCAATGGTTCATCGGGGGCCTCTTTGTCTAATGGTTTATACGGCCCTAACGCCGAATTTAATTTGCACAAATTTATTTAAAACTTAGGCGCTCCCTCTAACAACGCGTCGGACGGTAATGCGCAACTCCTCGAAGCGTGCTGACTTGAATTATCAGCGATTTTTTTAATTCCTCGAAAAAACTCCCACTTCTCGCATCTCTCTATTAGCCATATCAGATTTTTACCAAGAATATTATTTTCTTAATCTCAAAGTTAATATATTTTTTAATAAAACTCATATCAAATATTGGATTATGAAAAAAAAAAACTTCGATTTAATTTCACTTTGATGCTATCATATTTGTTTGAAATAATATCTTAGAAATTCTCTGCCCCTTGGAGCAGAGGTAGAGGTCTCACTTCACGTACCAAAGGTCAGTGGTTCGTTTCACGTTTTGAATGATAAAAATTTATATATTATATTGCTAGTAATTAATATAAATAAATCAGGACGAGCCTAATTGGTCTCAGATGCCGAAATTATACTATTTTTAATATTGTAATTTTCAAATTAAATTAAGAGTAGAGAGTGTAAACTGTTAAGCAAGACTAATCACGGCTGGACCTTGGATGGGTGGGGTACATATTGTGAAATGACTTAAATCTTCATGACAGACTTCCCCAATAGAAAGTGCTAAAAAATACCAGATTTATTGTACATCTGGGCATCGGAAATGATTAAAAAAAAAAGACTTGTGAATCATTCTTTTTGGAAACCCGCTCGCCAGATGATGGAGAGATTTTCCCCTGCACTATTCAAATCCTCTCTTTAATCACTTTATTACAAACCCCACCACTAACAAACACAGACCGTATTTTAATTTTTCCTTGAAATCGACTATTTAATAAACAAATGAGTACTTGGAAAAAGTTTTTTTAGCCTAATTATTTTTAAAAATCATCCCTCTTTTATTTTTTATTATTTTTAAATAAAAGATTTTTCACCAATTTGTCAGTGTCCAAATTTTATAAATAACAACTTTTGATGCTAATCTGATATTCCAATTCTATTATAAAATTTTTCACTTGAGAAAAATTAATGAAATAATTTTCTTCTTTCATAAATATTACAAATAATATTTCTTCAAAATAAAATTTTTTTATAGTCTTTTCGGCATCTGAGGTCATTTAGACCCCGTCCTTATTTATATATATTAATTGGTAGCCAATATAATATAAATAAATTTTTGTCACTCAAGACAGGAAGCGAATTACTGATTACCTTTGTATCTGAAGCGACCTTTATCTCTGCATCAATGGTCAGGACAAAAAAAAATTTGCTAAATAAATTATATGAAGAGACTGTTGGAAGAATAGGGGATGGAGAATAATTTTTACTTCCCCTTGCCCCTGTTAAATAATTCAAATTTTTACATATGCGACAACTAATTTGGAACAGAGGAATTCTGGTTTTAAAATTTCTTTTATTTTGCCATGACTTCACAATTGGTGTTGTAATCTTTTCTTCTCTTATAGTTTAATTGTTTCTATGTTTATTTTGGTTTGTTTAGTTCTCTCTTTTTCCTTTCTCTCTTGAATCCTGGACATATTGAGGCAACCGATAGAGGTACCTGCTTGACTGGCTAGTGAGCTCTTTTGATTACGACGACTGCCAATTCCGAGTAAAATTGCGCCTGTCTACTTCCAATTGACAGATGAGAGAGAGAGAGAGCCATGTGTTTCCACCACCTGCTTTTTCTATGCGTGTGTTTGTGTTTCAAGTTTCGTGTTAAATTCAATAAAAAAAAAAAAAGAAAGGAAATTGGAACATATTTCACCTAAACTTGTTTAAAAGAATATTTAAACAATTTTTACTATTACTATTTTCTGTCTATTAGATAAGAAAAATTCAAAAATGTTATTAATAAAATATTAATTAAAAAAGTTGATCAGAGGATAAGCTAAAATATTTTTTAGGAAAATTTTTAAATCGTCTGACCTTTTTTTAGGAAAAAAATAATCTTATTTCGCCAATTTTTTTATATCTTTTTATGACTATTTAGACTCCGTCTTTATTTATATTAATTGGTAGCCAATATAATAAAAATAAATTTTTTTTCGTTCAAGATGGGATGCGTAAAAGGGTATATTGAGACGACAGGGGGGGGAGAAGGCTATTGAAATTGGAATTAAATAACAGAAATAGAATAGTTGATTGATTAGTAGTCAGTTGTTGATAAAGGAATGAAAGCAAAAAGAAGCCCTTGGATACAGGAGACGTTTCGGACAAAATTTATTAGTCCATCTTCAGTCATTTATTGGCTATTTGTGGTAGGGCGGTACATTGTATGTATACATATATTCTATTTCTTTTATAGTGAGTGTTGTGTGGTGACAAGCGAAAATTAATCACTAAAATAAATAGACTAGTTAAATTATTGTAAATAGTAGCTCGTGGAAGGAAATAGGGACAAGTGTATAGGAGCCCGTATCATTCAGTCCTTTCTTACAATATTTATTGTATTTATTTTTATTTACGTAATTTAAAAAAGAGAAAGAGAGGGATTATTGATTACAAAAATCTATTAATTTTTTTGCACTCGCTCCTACACAATAATCTATTAGATGGTTGGATTCAAAATTCACTAGACAATAACTCTTCCAACTTCCATTTCTGAAAATTTACTAGGATTGGTGTTATCAAGTAATTAACACAAAAAATGTTTGTTTATTTTTCATGACGTTGCCTGCTTCATTCATATTCATCTCACAATAATGATTCATATATTTTTAGATGAAGAATTTCATCCTCCTTTTGATAATCTATCAACTATTTTTCTATCTCTTTTTCAATAAAGATTATAACGACGTAAAGTGGTAGCTTTTTTCAATTTTACTCTCAATACAAGAGAAGTCGTAATTCCATTTAAAAAAAGTGAATGAAAATGAGTCAAATTGAAGGGAACTTTTTGATTATTAAATAGTTGAGTTTAGAGAGAATAGAAGAGCAAGTTGGATTTTCTTGGCTTAGGTAAGAGCTTGTCTGTTTGCTCTCTCTCTCTCTCTCTCTTTCCGATGTCGTCAACAACACGATAATGCCCGATTGTCTGGCTGTCAGTCGACTTGTTTGTCTGACTTGTGTCTCTCTCTCTCTCTTTTGTCTATCCGTCTGGATATCTTGAACGAAAAGAGAGAACAAATTATAAATTCTCTTTCAGGAAATTTCACCTCTTTTTATTTCTCTTTAATGTAATGTGCGATTATTCGATCTTTCTTTTCCTTAACGTAAAAAACTTTAAATGAAAAATTATTTTATATTTATTTATGAACATATTTAAGTTTGAGAATGGAAAGAAAGTGCAGCAGACTTTGTTTTGATAAAAATTCATTCATCCAACGTTTTGGCAACATTTGTGTCTTCTTCAGTCGTTAGAACATAAAATAATTGCCGCGTTATAAAAACTCAAAGAATATTCTCTTTAAAAGTTCGATCACCAACCATCGTAAGGCCGTTGTTTCAATTTAATGTATGCTCGTGTAAAATTTTAATGTATATACCTAAGTGTAAAGGACATTTTCGGTTTGGAATATAATGCGCAAATCTCCTTCTAATTAATAAATGAAAGTATAATGATCGTGATTATAAAATCCAGCCTATACACAGTATGTGATTAGTGGTTTGCGAGATTTCACATTTTTTGTTTCTGGTTCGCAAATTCCAAAATGTTGGCGACCACTGTTTGCGTAGATAACTTTTATGTGCAAATGATTTCTATCGACTGAGAGACCTGAAGAAGGCACAATATGTTGCCGAAACGTTGTATTATTGAAATGAAATCGTTTTTCTCATAACTGCACTTTCTTTTCGATCACCATTACTTAAAAATATTTTGTGCTCTGCCATTTGCTATCAAGGCTGACTCTGTCTCTCGTTGATTGAGGTCAATGTCGTCAGCTGAGAGCCTCTAAAATATTTCTAACTTTATTCCTGAAAGAGAAAGTGTCATTTATATTTTATTTAATGAGAGATTATTTATTTTACATTTGGTTCATTCAATATAACCCAAAGTTTCGAATTAGAACCTTCTGATGCAAGAACGTGAGTTTTTACAGTTACAAGTTCATAAAAAGTGCCTTCTGCCCCTTCAAAATTTGAGAATTGTGAAATCGTAACAGAATTCTCATTTTGGCAGATTATCTTAATATTATTTTTTTTTTCTTTAGTCCTTTCGGCATCTGACGCCATATAGAATGTTGCCGAAACGTTGTATTATTGAAATGAAATCGTTTTTCTCATAATTGCACTTTCTATTCGATCACCATTATTTAAAAATTTGATTTAAATAAATTTTCATCGGACTGCCTGGGATCCGAACCCACACCTCTTGGATTCTAAGGTTATCAAAATTGAAACTGTCAGTGAGTATCTCTAACCTTTCGGCCTTATGGGGGGGGGGGGG
>JAAAKE020031670.1:0-13019 GCA_010014785.2 Anisolabis maritima | reverse complement strand
GACGCCTCTCAGCCTTCTTGGTGTGCGGTTTCTATTTGGGGAGGTTCTGATTTTGTTGGCTCTGCTTCACGTGGGGTGGGGGGGGGGGGGGGGGGGGGGGAAGGATCTTAATATAATATTATAAAATTAAAGAAATTTTAACATTTCAACAATCGTATTTATTGTTGGGTGCGGTGCTGGATATCCTACTAGTGAGAAATAAGCCTTTGATTGATAAGTGTGCGGCTAATTCATTGTTATGACAGGCACAAAGATGCGAGATGGTTAAAGCATGTAGTGACGTACCTTTATATCAAAAATAATTCTAAGTTTCGGCTATCATCAGATGAGAGGAAGGAGGTAAATATTTAAATAAGAAAGCACTTGGTCTGGATTAAAAGTTCTTCAATTTTATACTATTACTAGAACGATTTGGTCACACCTCATAAAAATCATTTGATTTTGTGATATTTTAAGCATAAATATTCTGTTTATCAAATAAACAAAGAGAGAGAACAAAAGAGAGATAACAAACACTGGAAGGCCGGAGGGCATCGTTGGAAACAACCACTAAAGTTTTTGTTATCAAGCAGTGCAGGATCTCGGATGGGGGGCCTCGAGGGACAACGCTGTGGAGGGCTCGGCGTAAGCCATCGATTTACAACCATCCTACGTGTATCTAAAATTTGTAAACTCTAAATGTAGCAAAGAGTATAAAATAAAAAAGATAAAAAAACACTGATAGGTTGATATCCCAGGGAATTTTATTTCTAAAATTTTGAAGTAAATAATTATTCAAGAGATGATGATTGATTGATTGAAAATTGATAGTTGAGAATTTTTTTAATTTGACATATTTGAATTAGAGATGTCGGTTATTTTAAAATTAAGCGGTTATCGGTCTTATAGATGATTTTCCACTCCGGGTTTTTATCGCTCAAAATAACCGTTTCATTATCACGGTGTAAAAAAAATTCTTTTTCCTACCCCTACCTTAGTAAATAAATACTCAAAAAGCGAAAAATAAGTTACGTTGTTCCAAAGTTCGATCCTTAAACAAATATCCCATAGTCAGACAATTAGGACACTTAGGAAAAAAATTCTGCCCAAAATATTAGGAATAAATTTAATTTATTCAAATAAAACATCATTTGCCAAAAATTAGCATTTTTCTTTCATTTGCATCCCTAGTTTGAACTTCAAATGAAGTACCACTTTGACTGGGTGGATTGATGCCAAGAGTTGATGTAGCTTTGGTCTTTGATTAAAAACTTTTTATAATATTTTGAATCATTTGGTCAAGGTGTTCTGTCCCAAAAAAGTAAGATGAGTTTTTAGCTACGATAACATCTCAATGAGAAGATTTTTTTCTTTTATTTTAATTTTCATTTATTCGAACTACGTATTAAATTATTTTCATTGCAAGAGCAAAAAGAAACAGACGTACTCTATGACGGAATTCCTTCTAAGAAATATTCGATTTCAAAATCATTGATTATTTGATTAAAAAAGAACAAAAGGAAAGAAGAAATTCTTTTGAACTTCGTTATTTTTCAAAAAAGTCTCCTCTCCTTTATATATTCAAAGAAATTCTAATTTAAAAGCCAAAAAGAGAGAAAGAATACGACGTACTTTCTTAGAGAAATACTTGGAATACCTTTGGAAATTGCAATTTCTTAATATAAGTGGCAAATAAAATTAAATTGCTAATTTTTCTTTGAAAAAAAAAAAAAAAAAAAAAAAACATTTAAATGTGTGTGAGTGTGTGCGTGTGTGTGTGTGTGGCCTTGCGAAACTTCCAGGTGAAGAATCAATGTAGAAAAGATTATATATATTCTTTTCAATTTCATGCATTCGAAGAAATTGCTGCAATAACGAGATTTGATTTTGTTTTCTTATCCTGGACTAAGTGAGTGGCAAAGAATGCCAGGAGACTTTCCTTTAAGGCCTCACTCGATTCCGACGAACATGAAAAAATCAAAATATCTCTTGACTTATCAAATGTCCATCTACAAAATTGTTCTATTCATTTTTTTATATTTGTCTTCACTCTTTAGAAGACCATAATTAAAATAAGCTAGAGAAGGGATACCCAACCATAGTTTCCCTGGGCCATATTGGAAGAAGACGAATTGTTTTGGGCCACACATAAAATGCACTGGCCAATGTGTCGAAATGCATAAAATGGTTTGTCTTAATATGAAATTGCCATTTATAGACATCTTCACCCAATTCCAGTTTGTGTCTATATATATACATGTTTGTTCCGTATCACTTCCGAAATGAATAATCGTATTGGGATAATATTTTGGAAAGATCTATAGAAATCGATGGGGGCTATTTCAAAAATCCAAAAATAAATATTTTTGCAATGGGAATTAAAAAAAGTCCAAAATAAAATAATTAAATCCCACAATTTGCATTTTAATTATATTTTTGTATACTAGATGGAGGTGGGTCTAATTTGTTCAGACAAATTTACCATCATCTGATCATTGATTCTCAAAGTGTTTTAAGATCTCTAAGAATGAGAAAGTTGAAATCCTCTCAACTACTTAACAATGAGAGAGCAAGGTTCTTTTGGTCATTTGGGTTGCCTACCTTGCATCCAAACACAAACGAATTTATGCATGCATCAATTCATTCCGTTAAGGCTCAATCATGTTGCAACACTTAAACAACAATTTAATTATCGACTCGGGGACAGTGCGTAGTGCATATCTTTTTTGGGATTTCTTAGAGCTCTTGATAATGTTGCGAATCATTTTACTTATCTATTAAAAAAAATGAAAGTCCTGAGGAAATAAAAAGGTTAATTTTAATAGCCTAGCGATGATTGATGTAAACGAAATAAATTTTTTATGGAGATAATTAGCAGGCCTTAATTAAAAACCTTAATTAGTCGACGTTTCGGAGATCCAATGCCTCCTTCTTCAGGGCTAGTGAGGTATTAAAATATGAATATTCCCATAAATTTTGTAATTATAAAAAAGTCAATTGTCAATAACTATTCAAAGATCAATCAATGCCTTTCTCAAACCCCTCCATTGAATTGGACATATATTTTAATACTCCATGAGTCCTGAAGAATGAGGCGTTGGATCTCTGAAACGTCGACTAGTTGGAGTTTTTTATAAAGACTTGATAATTATTTCCATAAGAAATCTATTTCTTTAGATAAAGTTAAGCTCCCTCCTCTTGGCCGAGAGGTTAGCGATAATGACAATGTCACTATTAGAAGTTAAGGGGTGTGGGTTTGGATCTCAGGTAGTCCGACGAAAATTTATTTATGTAAGGGTTCGAAGAAAAAAAAGTGGCTGGTTTTCTTTTTCTTCTAACATTTACATACCAACCTATATCTCACTTATGAAAATTTATTTAAATCCATTAATATAAAAAATATGCCTGGATAAAATATGTATCGTAATATATAAATAAATATGTATCGTTTAAAATCTCTAAGCCAAAGATGCCGAAAAGTCAAAAAAAAAAAAATAGAGACCTTACAAACTAAGCGAATGACCTTAGCCGATTAATGAAGACAAAAACGGAGGATATGGAGGGGATTCTGGAAGAGGGAAAAATTGGAAATTAAATAATTAAAATGAAACAGTTGGATAGAAGGACGAAGAAGAGCACCTTCGATGACTTGGGTCAAGAGGGATATGACCGAGCTTGGCCTATCGGGGACAATTGCGTTAGGAAGGACCAGATGCGCAACAAGACAAGAGGAGAACGAGTAGTCATTATTAATTGACGTTTCGCACTTGGAAATTGTTCTTTATTTTATACAATGAAAAAATATGTAATTTCATATTGTTATATTCTGTAGATTTTTAATTGGATGATGAAAAACAAATCAAACAATTTATATACATTTCGAACCTACGCGAAATTCATTTTCAGGGCAAACAAAGTGGTCATAAAAATATAGATGTTCGGTTTTTAATTTTGATATCATGTTTGTTACTGTTCCTTTTGGCCGTATTTGCATTTTGGCAAATATTCGAGTGATGTAATCCAGCATGTAGCATCTGTATTCTTTGTCCTGAGGATGAGAGTGACGTATGTTCGAAACGTTGGCAATCGAATAGAAATTGCTTTATTTCATCTACATGGTTCCCGTTTCCATCACCGGTATTGTTATAGTTTTTCTATTGTTTCACTCGTTAAAATGATCATCATACGACTACGAATATATAAAATTACATATTTTTCCAATGAATAAAAAAAGATCCAAGTCCCGAAGAAGATTTTGACTCGTGACCAAAAAGTCGACTAATATAATTTTTTATTGCATTGCTGCTTGTTTCACTGCCATCAAATAATTATTATTCAATAAAAATGAGCCCAATGATGTCACTGTATTTTTTATTTTCCCGTTTTTTTAGAATTTTTTTTTTTTTTGTCTTTTTTGGCATCTGGAGCTATTTAGACTCCGTTCTAATTTATTTATATTAATCGGTAGCCAAAAACAATTTTGTAGCTCAGAACAGGAGGTGAATTCGTGTGATTTGATGATCCGAATGTCCCAGTCTTAGTTAATATTGGAGTATCGATTTTCCGGACTTAGTCATATGGTTGCCATAGTTTCCCATTGAATCTTCCAATAATTTGATTTAGAATTAATAATAAATCACCTGCTGCCTCCTCTAATAATAAAAATTTAACCAGAGAATTGATACCTCGTTCATTGAACTGAACGAGCAGGTTCGAATAAAAAAAAATGGAATTTCCGCAATGAAACGAGGGAAGTGGAAACTAATGGGATTTCTCGCTTATTCGAAAAGCATCGTGATTCTTTAGTAGCGATTTAGTTTACATATAGAAGAAAGAAAGAGAGGAGCCCGAGTTGAGAAGATGATTTTTAAAGGGAGAGAGAATTTGAAGAAAAGCCGCAGTTGATTACTAAGAAGCTCTTTCAGATGAACGCAATTTGACGTCACCGTTGTTAATAAGTAGATGAAGACCTCCAATTGCAAATTTCTATAAACAGCCTACCACACATAACTATATCTCCTCTCAAAATAATTACCAGACCCTTGGGAAACATTAAATAACCTTTAAATTATGCTTTTGAGATTTTGGGAAAGAAGATGAGACGGGAAAAATTTTTTTCTTTTTAAATAATATAGATACAAAAATTTAGTGATAACTTTCACTCATCTAATATTTTTAATATTTTATTTTAACTAGATATCGGTTGGATTTATTTTTAGTCACCTGAGTGAGAGAGTCTCGAATCAAACGAAAATCCTAATTGGTTGATTTTTGTGTAAAATGTAAATAATAAAACTTACTTGATTTAGAAAAAATTGTCAACCATAAATAATCAAAAAACTTCAAAAATAAAGTACTCTTAAGTGATATTAATTACTAAAGTCAAAATATACCTTTTATACATCTTTAATTAAATAATTGATATACAAAATTTCAGCTTGAAACCAATGTTGAGAAGTAAACTAAAAGAGTACATCAGTAAAGTACCGGCTGGCCAATTTTAATCCCAACATTCATGTAAGTCCAAGTTTATGTTTCCAATTACCTCCTTTTATTGCTATTATTTATTTGAGTGAATTTTATTTATAACGTTTTCATTATCACTTTCCTCCCCACTTCCCCTCTCTCTTCATATTGTTTAAAACATTTTTTATGATTGATCAATTTACTAAAGATGATGAGATGGAGGGGGCCTTCCCCCCCCCCCCCCGTTTTGTCTCGTAACTTGAAAGGACTGAATAATAGAGAATACAAGAGAAATCACTTAACAAATGAAACATTCACGATCTTGAAGCTGGAGAGAAAGAAGAAGAACAGCGCTGAACCTCGGATAGGTGGCCCCGAGGATCAAGGCAGAAGAACGCCACCGATGCTCATTTTTCTTAAGATATTATTGTATATTATATAGTCATAATGGCCTCAGCTGCCGAAAATGTCTTAAAATTTTTTAAAAAATCTGAAGAAAGGGACCAAAAAAGAAACAATTTGTCATATATATAATATAGAGTGGCGCGTGAGTTCCTGGGCGGTAAAATTTGAAAGGGTTCTTACTTTAATTTGATAACTTTCTCAATATCATAGTGATTTTCATTTTAAGGATTCATTTATTAATTAGTTATTAAATTAAGGGCCTTAATAACAATAATGATTTAATTTATCTTTTTATTATGGATCTCCATAAGGAGATGAGGATAGAAAGTTTAGGGCCCCAGACGGTCGTCCCGTCTGAAAATATATTGTATAGAGGTAGTACCAAACTTTTTCATTTCACGGCGTCCCTAGTGTTCCAGAATTATTTTGCGACGTCAGATCGTAAGTTTCTCTAAATATTTTAATCTTGATTTATTAAGTAAACATGTTTCAAATTCACAAAGATTTATGTGAAAGAGAAGTATATTTTTTGACTCAAAATGGACATTTTAGAAATTTTAACAGCAGCCACGGTGATTTAGGGCGCCGCGGCGCACAGTTTGGGAACCTCTGGTTTAGGGAAAGTATAATAATCGCAATAATTTTGGAAATCCTGTCCCTTGAGTTTAAAAAAAAATTGGTTTCTCTGTTTATGTTAACAAAATAGCCCAAATTTAATTTTTAAGCTAGGTGCTCACTTTGCAGGTGACAGTAAGGCTTTCAATAAAATCGGCAATACTTTTTTTTTCTCAAAATTCGCTCTAACGATTTTGATCAAAATTCATATATAAATTATTTTTTTAGATGATCTTTGAAATACGGTATACTACGGTATTCGGTATATATAATCGGGTTTCTAATTATAAACAATTCTTTCATTAAATAATTGGTAAAAGTAAAAAAAAAAAGAAGTTATTTTAGATAAATTACTTATATATTTATGTACTGTCGGACGTTTCAGATATCTTAATCTCAGTTTAAAATTGTGAAGGCCAAAATATGTTCCCTCCACACCATTTCAGACCAATCACAAGCTCCCTTTACCATTTGCTTCGCTTTCCTTATAGGATTAAGGGAAGGCCACGCCCATGATTCTTTCCCTCTCCCCCCACCTCGCTGGCCGCACAAAAGATCATGATCTGAAAGGAGGAGGGATGTTGCGGCAGCCAAGGGGAGAAAATTCAAAACATGCAACGTCTCCTCTTCTAAAAATTTTATCCATTCTCTAATAATAGAGTATTTTAGCATATATATGTTTTGAAAAAATTCTTTTGACGGAATGTTACAATGAAATTTTTCTTTCTTTAAGTTGATTATAAAAAAAAAAATTGGTGCCGTTATTTTTCAAAGGGCCCATTTGTTATGATACATACTTATTTTATTATTATTATATCATTTTCTTCGGATTGTTTGGAAAAATGTCTATTCATTGCTAGATGTCCTAGTTTCTCGTTGAGTCATTCATTCCTCCTCTATTTTTTTTAAGCATCTTTTGAAAAAAGAAGAAAGGAATAAAAGGAAAGAAAAATTCGGAAGAAAGGGAATCTATTTAAATAATATGTTATTGTTGCGTGGTTTGAACAAATAAATTTTTCATGATTATTATTATTATTATTATTATTATGAACAGAATGTTTGTATAACAAAAAGTAGGACAAAGTTGTGTGATGTGCTATATCACCAGATCTTTATACTTGCTTATGTGAAAATTTTGGAAAAAAAAATAATTAAAAAACTACCAGAATTTTTGGGAAGGGAGGAAAATTGCGGCGGTTGCCCAAGGTGAGGTAATAATTTTAAAAGCAGAAATTTTATTTCTTTTCCATCTAATTTAATTTAAAAAATCAACTTAGGCAACCGCCTAAGGGAAGGTATTTAAAAAAAAGGCGATATAAAAAATTTTAATAGAACAAATTAATAATTTTTTTCTCATTTAGAGATATTAAATTTATATTGAAATTATTGAAACAAAAAAAAGTAGTTTTAAGGGGGAAGAGAACTCAGACGGTTGTCTAAGCATAATAAGTAAATAAAGAGGAAAAAATAAAATTTTGAAAATAATAAATGTAATTTTTTTCTAATTTATAAAAAGGAATACTGTTATTTAAATAACACAAATATTAGTGGTAAATATTTCTCTCCGTTGGTGATGCAATCTGGCAAAAAGGTCCGAAATTTCAAGAGCAGAATTAAAAATGAATGGCTGTCTAGGAATAGGGCTCAAATGAAATCTTCTCCGGGCCCCCTTGGTTTACTTTATTTCCTCTTCTTCCAGGATCGATCACACTCGCCAATAGAATCAGAATAAAGCTCACTCGCGCTCCAAATATTCCACCTCCACTCCATATCATTCCTAATATAAATTATTAATGAAAGAAACGTATATCTAAAAACACTGTGCGACTCCTCTCAGCCTACTTTTTAAACTCTCTGACTCTTCACTTACTTCACTTATATATTACATGAAATATATTAAAATAGTAACAATAATAGAGATGGCTGGCACAGCCTTCGGATGGCTAATAAAAACTCAAAATTGAGACGAGGTTTACTAGTTCATCTTCAGTTGATAGTTGTATTTATGTCAGCATGTATATATATATATATATAATAATTTTGTTTTATGGTATAGTTTCATTGGTGTGTAAATGATGAAGATGAACTAAATGGCGTAAGATGCCGAAAAGCACTTTAAAAAAATAAAAATAAATAAATGTATTCTGTCAGCCAAGTTTTCTGTGTTCCTTTTGAAATTCGTCGCACAATTGAAATTCTTTTGGATGTAACATGATTCTATAAAGAATCTTTTAAATATTGAAATTTTCCAAATCAAAATTGCGATTGAGTGTTTTGTGAATAAATTGCAAGGCCCCTTTTCCTTTTCCCCCACTTGTTCTCTCTGTGCATCCAAAATATTTATTATTACAATTTTTGTAAAAAATTTCCTAATTTAGGTTTTTATGTTTTGTACTTGCCGTTTTTAGAACAATTTCAATTTCTAGGCTTGAAAATTGTTTTATTTTTGTAATAGGGTCAAGGGGAAGTTTTCTAATTCTTTTCGGGAAGTTGTTCTTTTTTATGGTTGTGTATTATTTTGTTTACCAATGATTTTGTTGTTCAAGGCTATTGTTTTAAATTTTTTAATGTTGCCACCCGAAATCTTGCATCGCTTAATATAAGGATTCTATTGATTATGGATATTGATTTTGTGAGAAGAGATATAAAATTTAGAACCCTACCTCTAGCTAGCAGAAGGCTTTTTGTACCAATTGATATGGATAGTCAGATTTTTGTTATACAATAACATTTCTAAGAAGGCAATTTTTCCATCCATTTCTTCTTCATATATGAACTTCAAAGAGGGATTGTATTGATTAAGCGCTCCTAAAAAAATTTCAATTTTGTCTTTCTTTAGCGTCGTCCACGTGTTGTAGGACAAACGGGGGCCTCAGCAATCGTATGGTGAAGGTCGTTAGGTCATATCGGCCATGGTTGGTGCCATATTTATTCCCATATTGGGTGGCTAAGGCTGTCAGTAAATAAATTTAAAAAATAGAAATAAATAATAGAGTCACTCATGACGCATCTCAACTCCAAAAATAGAAAAGATAAAAAGGAGTGGAACAAATAAAATTCCATAAATAAATAAAAAAAAGGGTGTAAAATTAATAAACACCTTTAAAGTGAAGGAGGCCCAGGGGGGGTGGGTGGGTAATATTCACTCATATATCAAAACAACGAAGGAGATGGGAAAACAAGGGGACGAGTCTCAGTGAAACGGAAAGCTAAGCAGCCCTCTCTCATAACAATTGTCATTCAGTAAGAAAAATAAAAAATAATCAAATTTGGGATCCTCAGGTGCAATCAGATGATAAAATAAAAACAAACATGTTCTTGTTGTCGACGTTAATTAATTATTACGTAATTAATTATTACAAACGTCAAAAAGTATTTTTTTTTTTTTTTTGTAAATAAAAAGAGAAAAATATCTGAATTTACCTTTACAATATTAGGTGGGTTGAAATATTTATTCTTTTTATATGTGACTTCAATCGAAGTATTTGTATTTGATTTTAGCAACTTTTTGCAATCTTTTGAGTCGAACCAACCCAAAGCAATCATATAATAAATAATACTAAAAAGTAATGCAATCGTGTTCCTTTTTCGAATGAAAATTTTCAAGTGTCCAAGATTAGAAGGCATTCTTTAATCTTAAAGTATTGGAATCGAATAAAATTTTTTTTCCCATTGGAACAAAATGTTTTACGGGGTCAGCATGGAAAGAACAATGAGGATTGAAGAAAACTTTTATGATAATTGGAATTTTGTTTTTTTTTTTTCTTAATTTACAAAAGATAATTAAGCCCTGTCCTTTGGTTCAGAGGTAATGTTCTTGCTTCACGTACCAAAGGTTAGTGATTCGCTTCCCGTCCTGAGCGCAAAAATTTATTTATATTATATTGGCTACCAATTGGTATAAATAAATAAAGACGAAGTCTAAATGGCTTCAGATTTCGAAAAAGAAGAAAAAAAAGGTAATAAAATGAATTTATAGGTTAAAGATATAGATGACTAATAAAAAGTGATGATATTTTAATCAACCTTTGATAATTAAGGATCGACTTCTCTATAATTTTCCTATCGAACTCCCCCTTCCTGATTTTTAATTGATCATTAAATTCAAATTGAACTTAAATGATTTAATCATTAATATTTAATAATAATACATATATGGTATTTGCGAGTTTATTCTAAAAAAAATAATCCTTTCGTTAAATTTTATTCGTTCCCACTTTTATTTTTTGACTTTGACAGAAGAAAGTGAAATTTGGATGCTCTCTTTTTTGATGTTATAACTTGTTACCCCAAAGAGATGTGAATATGTTTCATAATCCATAAGAAAGTGGACAAAATTCTAAATGAAAAAATTTACAAACTCTTATTAAATATCAATTGAAAATGAGCAAAATGGCAAAAAAAAATTAACGAAATTTTTTTAAAATTAATCAATTACTCCTATATCATAAAAGGTACATAATTGAAAATCGGTAGAGTTATTAAGTAGTAAATGTTGAATATAATCATATATAGATTATTATAGCCGCCCACGTTAGAGAGGCTGAAAATTTCAATGTCTCATTTTTTTAACTACAATCAGAGTAGAATGTTTTTTTGGCCAGGAGAAATTAGATAGAGTAGTATAAGGCTAGCTAAAAATTAATATAGGAGGAAGAGGAGGAGGAGGAGTTAGAGACAGGAAATAAAGTAACTTCATGTGGGTACAAATCGATGACTAGGATCGGCTGGGTTTGAGGTGTGTGTCTCCGTCCAAGAAAACAAACCAGGATCCCGGTAGGTGGGCCTTTGCAAAAAATGCAAAAAAAAAAATATATTTAATTTGGAATCAGAGAAGCTGATCTAGATTATTTTTTTAATAACGCACCAAACGAAATAATATTAAAGATGAAAAATTCTTGGAAAAATTGAATGTTTAATTTGATATCAGTTTATCTTATTTTTTTTTTCTTTATCACATTTGATGTTGATATGATTAAACAAGGTAAAAAGTTAAAATAAAAAATTCCTCAAGTTTCAATAAAATTTATCTAGAAATTTCTTTTAAAAACAATTTTTAATTTCATAGTAAAAAAAAAGACGACCTAAGAATGAAAAAAAATATACGAATTCTTCTCTTTTTATCTTGCGTTCTATCATTTCAAGGTTAGTTAGTGGACGTCAAAAATACGCTTACTTACTCGAAAGTTAATGAAAAAATAAAAAAGTTTTTGTTATCAAGTAGGGAAGAATAAACCATTCCTAATGGAATGAATGCCTGCATTATTTAGGGCTCTAATTGTTGTCTTGTTGATTTTTTCGTTCTATTATTTCCAAATAATTTTCTGCCCTGTTGTCCCTTGGTGCAGAGGTCTTGTTTCACGTAACAAAGGTCAGTGGTTGGCTTCCCGTCCTGAACTACAAAAATTTATTTAAATTATAATGGCTACCAATTAATTTATTAAATAAATAAGGACGGAGTCTAAATGGCCTCAGATGTCGAAAAGGATTTTTCAAAATATATATCTATTTTTTATAATTATAATCTTTCTTATTCTTACATCTACATGAGATATTCCATTCCATTAAAATTCCAAATTGGGGGCTACTCTATTTTAAGTTAGAAAATGATTAATACATTTCAAAGATTATCTAATCAATTACGTATATGAACATCCAATTTAATCAAAATAGAATAGTTTAAGAGAAAATCAGAAAAAACCTAATAACATAAAAAAAATAAAGTGGACCCCAAACAATTTTGGGGGAGGATAAGGCTTAATTCATTTCAAAGATCATCTAATAAATAATTATTTTATGAATCTTAATCAAAATTAGTTAAAGTAAATTTTGAGAAAATCGAAAAAAAAAAAACTAAAAAAAGATTACTTTAGAGTTTTTTCTTCCATTTCTCCTCTTTATCTATTCATTCATCTAAGCTATTAATATATTTCATTTATTATATTATATTATATTGCTTTCTACAAGTTTTTTGATTGATAAATAAAAAGCAAAAAAGAAGAAGAAAAAGTAAGCTATAATACTCCTCTTTCTTAAAGTTTGATGTGGTCTGTATTTCTTACATATTTTGATTATTTTCAGATTTCTCAGCCAAAATGGTTTCACATTGTTTTTTTTTTTTTGTGATAATACATCCGTACGAGAAGCTTCAAAGTTACTATTGTACTAGAAAACAAAAAGTTGATATACAAGTATTCTACAATTTAGTCGATGATTCTTCTAAAGTTAGATTATTAAATTCTAAACTATTATATAAAGTCTTAAAAAGGAAAACTGATTTACTTTTATCAAATGAAAATGCTTTAAATAAACATTTCTACAGGTATATAACAATATTTTGGAAATTTAATATTAAAATATATAGATAAAAGCAAATGGCAAAGTTAGGTAAGATAAATGAGTGAATATTTACCAATTTTAAATTGAACTAATAAAAAATTGTGTGTCACGCCAAATTTTTTTTGCAAATTAATTAAGATATCTGCAAATCTAAGCTAACAAACAATTCCTGGAATTGAATGAACATTTAGTGTGCAATTAAAATTTAATTAAAA
>JAAAKE020031559.1:0-27277 GCA_010014785.2 Anisolabis maritima | reverse complement strand
TATAATAGGACAATTAAAAAAAGGTTTGTAGGAATGGGATGCGAATCCATTGCTGGATTTTTTAACATTATTTCCCCAAATGGTGTTGTAATTTGCCATGTTAGCCTAAAATAAATTTTAAAAACGTACCAAATGGGAAGGGGGGGGGGGGTGGAGCAGACAAAATGACCAATGAACAAGGGAAGGGAGTGCCTCATTATTATTATAGCTGGAACGCAGGCAACCCAAATGACCAACTCACTAATGGATTTTTCGGTTAATTGCTCTGGAGGCCCAGCTATTGATTTCTAAAGTGATTTATCAACTACGCATGTGTAGTTCGCTCTAGAGCAGCTCTGAAGCCAGAGATTTCATTTGGGTTACCTAGCTACCAGCAAATAAATGAATTATGCACCCCAACATATTGATCAGAGCTATCCAAACTTGAATTGACAAAGCTGAAGTGGAGGAAGGCGCTCATTTTTTTTTGCCTACAAACCAAGACTTCATATATTTTAAATTATTTTCTCTAATTACAAAAAGCACATGTTCACTATATAAATTTGCTCTCTATTTTGATTCTCGAAAAAGTATGATATGTAGAGATTTCCAAAAATGGAGAAAAATTCGGTTATTTTCGTATAATCTGATTTTATTCCCGGGCCGGATGAACGCAACTCTTGGTCCTTAGTTTCGAACCCTTAGTATATACCAAAATTGAGATTGAAGATCCATCTTATTTCTCTAATCGGATAATTAAATTTTCCATTATAGAAAAAAAAAAATATATAAAAGAAAGTTGGAATTCGAAAGAAGAAAATTGTTGCCCGGTTATAATTTTAATGGATAAGAAGGATGCTCAATAAAAAACTCGGGACGTTTCGAACGAGGCTTACTAGTTAATTTTTCATACATATTTTAAATCCAAATTGTGTACATTATTGATAAAATACGAACCATCACAATTAAAGGCATTTGAAAAATTTTCTAACGACTTCGAAGGTGAGTTAATGAAACTTCCCTAATTGTTTCCAGGACAAGTGTGACAGACAATAGCTAAGACGGTTAATAATTAATAGGCGTTTTAGAGCTAATAATCACACGGCTTACACCTGGTGAGTACATAGACGACGACCACGACCTCCCCGAGCTAAGCCTGGTATTTTTCTCCCTTCCTCATCATGCGGTATCTCTGTCAAGTCGTTCGTAATTTAATGTATATGCCGACCCCACATTAAGATACAAGACAAAGAAGAAGAGCTGATAAATTAGTCACATAACGTTGGGTCTCAAATTTTCTGACAAAAATTTTGCCTAATCTTTTTTTATTCTTTATACAAAATAATATTTCACCGATTATTCAATAATTGGTAACTCTAGCTTTAATTCAAAAAAACCCAGAGGTGTGGTACGTGTAAGTCCGGAAGAGGGGGGTGAGAATAAAATGGTAGTCAAGCAAATAAGAATGTGTGCGGGATAAAATAAAAAATTTCCATTCAAACTCTTTACTTTAACTTTAAGCTTTAAAAATTTTTATTCCCTGAAGGCAGCAAAGATATAATCTGATATTAGGGATTAAGAACGACACCCACTCAAAAGCCTTTGGGCAGAGAATGTAAAAATAAATTTGAATTATTAAGAAACTTTTTGTATTTTTGAAAGGAGTTGATTCGAGTGTTGTTTCTTTCAAAATGACTTGTCTAATTAATTTGGTGAATAAATACTGGTATATTTTTAAAGCCCTTCTCCCTTAACTCAGAGGTAGAAGTCTGGCCTCATGAGCTAAGGGTCAGTGGTACACTTCCTGTCCTAAGCGATAAAATGTATAATCTAGTGGGTTTGGATCCTATGCAGACCCATGGCTTATTTAAATCAAATGGATACCAATTAAATATGTCTGGGAAAATTGCATTGTATATAATATTAAAATTGTTGAGTCCATATGGTTTTACTTAAAAATAATACCCTATAGACATCCAAAAAATTTTCAAATATCATTCATATATTGAAAAAATCTAGGACTTGAGAAAGTCGAATCCACGTTCTCTCGCTTATAGGTGAAAATACCCACTGGCCTATAAGATGGATTCGACTCCGGCGAGTACCTCAATTTTTAATTTACGAGTGCAAGGTAAGATCGCGATAGTTTATAAATTCTAAAATTTAGGGCAAATTGTTCGTTCCTTTTGCGTAAAAAATGTCAAATAGAAATTATTTATTTCCAACTATTAGGTGATGTTCTCTTCATTTTTTCCATTCAGAGGAAGACATTTCGCAGAAACCATAGGTCAGGAGAAATTATTAATACATTTAATTTTGATTAATATCCGTCAAAAACGTTTTAGAGATATTCTTCGCTTTTATAAATTTTGTTGGACTTTTTTGTCGTTCGGTATTTTTAGAATTTAAATTATTCAATTTTATATAGTCGTTATCCGTCCATATTTATTTAAATTAATTAGATGACTCTATTCCATTTTTGTATTTGTTTATTAATACGATTGGGGCAACACAGACTTCTTCAATTAGGTACAAAATAATTCTCTGTTGCTTCTCTGATGATTATCTATGATTATTTATTTTTTAGCAGCAGATAAGCCCCAGAATTGTTCTCTTAAAAAAAAAAAACCAAGTTTTGAACCGGTTCTTAATAATAGATAAAATCAACTTTGAGTTTATGCCATGTCAATATTTAATCACTCTCCTCGAAATTTTTTAATAAATGACGTCAAGGATGAAAAAAATACACAAACACATAGAAGAGTGAGTAAAGTTAGAGAGAACGTTGAGGAAGGTCCAGGTCAAAAAAGCGGGAATGGAAAATTTTATTAATAATAAATATATTAAGAGAGAGAAGGCTATTATTATTATTGATTAAAAGGATATGAAAGTAGAAAAGGCGATTAAGAGAGATGGAATGGGTGGTGATCGATGGCATGGCAATTGTGCCCGGAGCATACTGGATGAGTGTCTCCGTGCCATCGGCCCGACTATCGCCTGCGGGTGTTAATCAATTTGGCTGGGAATGCACCGGCGATGCAGTTCAATGCACCGCCGGCTCTTACAAGGGGCTGATGCACGCCCAGGGCCAGGGCCAGGAAGGTAAACAGCTCAACTCGACTTGGACCAGTTGCCAAGGTGAATTTATTTTGCTACTTCGCTAATAGTCTCATCTTTCACACTGTATGTTTAGATTCTTAGAAAAGAATTATAAATTAGTAAAAAAAAAATATACAAAATGCAAAATATCAACAAGAATTATTGGAGAGATAATTTTAGAAAAAATTATTAAGAGACTAAATGAAATTTAATTTTCATGAGTATGAATTTAGATTCTCCCTATTTCATTAAAATAAGTTTTTTTTAGCTCCCTAATAATACTAGGATCGTGATAAAAAGAGACAAAGGGCCAGTACTATAATAATATCAAGAAAGTTCATTGTTGATCTTAACTTGACTATAGAATATTATATTTGGCTGTATAGATCAATGTCCAAGAAAAAATACAAGTGTCAAAATGTCACAAGACTTTCCTATAAAGCAAAAGTCGAGATGATATGTCATTTGAAGATGAAAACGAAAAATCAAAATATCTCCTCAAGTAACGGCCATCAACCTTTTAGAATTCACGGACCTTTGTAGAAATTCCAAATTTGAAATCTCACAGACCACTAAACACAACCCTCTCCCTATACACAAATTATATAGGATGGGATATAAAAAATTTATAATGATCGTCATACTTTCATTTATTATTAATAATTAGAAGAGATATTTGCGCATTTATAATCCAAAAATGTGCTTTTCTTCTAAATGTATAAATGAAGAGTTTACATCTACAACCACACATTAAATTGAAAGAACGGCCTTAGGGACCATCGGTTGGCAAAAGCTGTCCTAAAGTATTTACTTTGTTTGAATAATCCTCCTAAACGAAATTGTGCTATTCATTATTTTGAACTTTTTTTTTTTGAAAAAATAAAAATTTTTGTATCTTTTAGGGGACCTTGTGGAGATCTAATGAAATCTGAGAAGTAAGAAAATATGAGAGAGAAAAAGATTTTTAATAATTCTAGCCGCAAAGTCGGCTGTGGGTGGAACGAAAATAGAAATGAATTTGCTCTTCTAAGAAAATTTAAGGATTTAGTCTTTCCTATAATGTATATTACCATTTGGGTGCTATAATATATAAAATATAATAAGTAAATAAAAAGGTAGCTAGGAAAATTAAATACTTATTTAATTTTTGAAAATTTCGGGTCTCACCGGGTCTTTCATCGGACATTTAAATTCGAAAAATACAGAGAATTTTACATTAAATTACTATACTATAATTTAAGGAACAATTGGATCGGTTGATATGCAGAAAAGATCCAACATTATATTTGGTTAGTTTTAAGTTTGCGCAGCTATAAACTCTCTCCAATTATGCAGAAAAGACTCAAGCTTTTACAAAGCATTCAGTGTATTAAAAAATTATAATTTTTCCTTAGCAAGGGTAGACGCCTATCTACTACTCCCCCTCCCCCCCTTCAAAATTAATTGAACAAATTATATATTTTGTTTCGTCTTAATGGATAATTAGAAGAGCTATATGAAATCAGAAAATAATCAATTTAATTTTTTTTAAGTCTTTTTCGGCATCGGAAGCCATTTAGACTCCGTCCTTATTTATTTTTATTAAATGGTAGCCAATATAATATATATAAAATTTTGTCGCTCAGGACGGGAAGCCAGACCTCTAGCTCGGCAAATTTAATAATAGGGTGAAATAATGTATAATGTTGATGTAATTAAAATTTAAATCAGTAAATTTTTTCTATTTGATATTTATGTTATTTATATAAAATATATAAGATTTTGCGAAAATATAAAAGCAAATACCTAAAGTCCAGCAGAGACAGACAATTTTTTGCGAGATTGTTTTGACTGGATTCCTGTTTGCCAAAATGACGAGACTAATAAATAATATTTGAACAGAAGCAGGGTAACAAATAACATGTTTTCTTTTTATTTAGTTATTATAATATATATATACCATTGATAATAACAAAAATATTTATTAATAAATAAGAGAATATTTTTTAGTCATTTCATAATAAAAGATGAGAGAGCAAAAGATATTTAATAATACTAGCCGCAAAGTCGGCTGTGGGCGGAACGAAAATAGAAATGAAGAATTTGCTGTTCTTAGAAAATATATTTTCAAATCCATGAATAAAAGAATGATTGAGATGGGGAGGGCTTTTTACTCAAAATAATAATGTGAAAGATTGAAAAGAAACTATAGTATTGCCAGCAACATTTAAAAATTTTGCGCGGGGGAGGAGGGGGCTATTTCATAGTATAATATACGTGTATATACTAATCACCACATAGGTAATTGGACAACCTGTATCTTTCGACTTCATGGATAATTAGCTATGAGAGCATGATCCGAAAATAATAAATTTAATAATATGAATGACTCTAGGGGAAGGCAGTTTTTAGTAAAAAATTTTGAGACGTTTCGAACAAAGTTTATTTGCTCATCTTCAGTCAAAATTGTTTAGTCGTATAATGCCCAAAGGTGGACAGAGTAGTTTTATATTCATTTAATAATGTGCAATTATATTCTTAGATGTTATGTTTTTTTTTTTCATATCACCTATAAATGAGAATTATTTTGCATCTCTTCTCATATTTTTAGAATTCCTATTTAATAAAAACATTTTGAAATTTGATGATTTTGAATTTCATGTAGTTCTAATTAATCATTAAAGCGAAACCAAATATACAGGATGTCCAATTACCTTTGTGGGTATAGATAGAGTGAAAAGGAGAGATATTTCTAAATTTAAATGTTCAATTTTTTGCACTAAATCAACCAAAATGGGTAAGAATAACAAAAATTTTTAATTTATAAAGTTCAAGTCAGTGAGACTGCCCTTTCGTAGGCCACTGGCCGTTCTAGAGATAACAAAAATTTTTATCCCTATTCGGTGAATTGCAAAAGCGCCCTCGAAAATCACAGCGACCCTTTCTCCAGTTTCTCCGCTTTGATGCTTAATCTGGTATGACAACGCACATCACACAACTTTCTCTTACCCAAGGTAAGCTGAGTTTTTTGCGCAGGGCCGTTTAATGCCGATTTAATATCAATTTAATCGATTTCTTTTTTTCGGCCTCCCTTCTTCAGGACTCTGATTTAATTTTGAATTTTACTGCTCAGGGCGCGAAACCAAACACTAACAGATCTTGAAATTAAGACCTTTATCTCTACTAAAGGAACAAGAGCTCTAGTCACTCACTATTTGAAAAGTAGGACGCCTTTTCGGAAAGTTAGCTAATTAATTAGATTTTCTATTGAACTATTGTTAAAGTTCAAATAATAATTGTATAAATTTTGTAAAAACAAATATTTATTCTGAAGAAGATTTCCTCAAAACACTGGCGAGACAGAGAGAGAGAGAGTAACAGACCTGCATTAAATATTTACCAGAGAGAGGTTTTTTTAATTCATTGTCTTCCTGAGGGATCGAGCAAATCCGGGGAACAGGAAGCGTTCCAGACTGGAACATTTTAGAATAGGGATGGGGAGCTAGACGCCTTACCTTTTTATTCATAAGCCAGTTGGGTGCTTTTTATTTTAGATTATAAATAAAGTAAATAGACTCCGACGTTTTTAGTGAACTAAAATATTCATTGTGTTTTCAAAACTAATATTTTCTTAATTGAATTGTTAATCGAGAGAGGGAAAACTTTGTTTTGATTTAAAGTAATAACCAGATTGCATTTCTGCTAAATGGACGATTTATTTAAAAATTAATGATAAATGAATCATGTTAGATGAATAATTTTAATGAGGATGGAATAAAAAAATAGGGATCCCCAAGAGGAAAAATTATATTTAAAAAAAATTGGAACTTATTAATAATTTTGATGATAAGCAAGTATGTAGAGGTGAATGAACCATCAAGAGTTTTTATATGAAAGTTCAGAAGCTGAAGGATTAAATTAATTTCTTTAGATTGTAGTGCCTGCTTGTTTAATGTTTTAAAAGCCTATTTAGAATAATTTTTTTATAAATACATTACACGCCCTTTCCCTTTGAGCAGATGTAGAGCTCTTCATGATCTAATTGTCAGTGGCTCGTTTCATGGCCGGAGTGATAAAGTTTATTAGTTTATTATATTAGTTAACAGTTAATTAATACAATATCTATATGGTCTTAGAAAAAGACTTGAAAAAATATATTTGACAATTGACACTAAATGGGGAAATTTTATACTCTGATTTTATATCTCTGCACCTGCGTTGTGTGGCATGAAACAGATGAATTCCAATCGAGAATAGCAGTATATACACACAGTGGACAAATGAAACCAATCTCTTAGCTTTGGACGTTCTTTTACACCTAGGGTGATTACAAGGGGCCTAGGGGGTTCCCTATCTCTTCTAAAATAAAAAACAAATTGAAAACGAAATTTTAATAAAATACTAAGTTTAAATTGAACTGTTAATAAGAACAAGAACCCATACGAGAAAAAATTTTATTTGGGTCCCCTAAACGAAAATCCTGGCAATACCACTGCGTGCATCCTCTTAGAAAGAGCACTTTTTAAAAAAAAAAAAAGAAGAAATTTTTTAACTGATGTTCTCCCAAAGAACTAACTCCATAAATATATTAATATTTATACTTACGGATAAATATCTCAAATTTTAATACATATCTCTAAATAAAAAGGGACAGTTGACTTCTATGACTTTTATATTACTCTTTTTTGTCTTAAATAAAAAAAAAAAAGTAAAACTCCTATTCCTATAGAAAGAGACAGAGAGATACATTCCAAAAGTTGATCAAGTTGAACGTGAAGTATAAATATTACCATATTTGAGAGGAGATTCGTCATTAAAACACCAAATATTTCAAATTTCAGATGGATTAATCTGATACACTGCTTTCCTGATTTAGGCCACCAGAAATTTGCCCGAATGTCAAGAAACTAGTGCCACAGAAATCCATAACATAATTAAAAAAAAAAAAAAGTAAAAATGAGATATATGGTGTTGCTGAGTTACGAAATAATGAACAATAAATTTTCAAAAAGTATGTTAAGTCTTTGTTATGTTATAGAGAAGATTACTACTAAAGATATGGATAAGGAAATAATATAAATTTTAACTAATAAGGTTGAATGAAGAATGAGAATAAGATGGCTCCACCATCTTAAAGACCTTAAAAATAGTACAATACTAGGTAGGTGTTTGTTTTTATTTATACAAGAAGAAATGGTTTCATAGAATAATTATTCAGTAAAAATTGTTAAAATCATTTTATATGCACTAACAAGATATTTTCACTCATTACTTTTAATTAACTAATTTAGACAATTTTTACGGAATAGCTATTGATTTATATAACAGAAATTTTTACACTGAGGAGACCGGATGAAAGTTATTCAAAATCATTGAAAATTCATCCTAATAGAGAAACGATATGGAAATTATCAATAAATAATTAAAATTAATCACTCACTCAAGATCAAGGCAGAGATTGGGTATCGATCATGAGGTAAACATGTGAATACCATTTTCGAACAATTCGGAAAGAAGACTAAAAATGTAGAGCGATACGGGAATTTATCACGCAGCGAAACACTTCAAATTACGTGAACTTTTATCATTGGATCTTAATCAAATTCTTTAAAAAGAATCAAGAATCTCTTTTAATTATAAAATAAGATTTGGAAAATATTTACTTTTCTGAATTAAATCGAACAAGAATCAACTAGTTCAAGTTGTTTATATATGAATCATTTTTAAAATATTTTGTGCATCAATCCTTTTCTCTAATAAATTATAGAAATCTTAAGTATTTAAATTAATTTTTTTAAAACCATAAAAAATAATAAATCCAAAAATCCACTAATTATCAAGTTATTTAGGATAATCAAGAATTTCCTTCTCTTTGTATAAAAACAAACATAATTAATGGAGTCAAGAATAGTGGAATGTTTTTCAATTATTAATTTGATTTATTTAATATTTGATTTATAAATATGGGGTTATTTTTTTTTTAAGTCTTTTCGATATCTGAGATCATATAGACTTTTTAAACAATCTTATTATTATTCTCTTATATTATTAACGATACTTGTTATCCAGGCATATTTAATAATACCATTTGGTATCCAATTGCTTTAAATAAATTTTCATCGGACTGACTGGGATCCGAACCCACACCTCTTGACTTTGAAGGTTATCAATATTAACGATGTTAATAACCTATTGGCAATCAGAGAGGGGAGCTTCAAAATTGTTGAATCTAGAAAAAATTAAAAGCAACCTATTGGTTTTTTTTTTTAAAGAAAAATTTGATTTAATATTTTTTCTGAGTTCCAAGATAGACAGCAAAAATGATTCTATTTTTGAACATATTTCTTTATTTTAAAAAGTATGAAGCGTATGATTTGTCACTAGACGATTAAAATCATCAATAATGTTGAGTAATATATACTATTTATTTTTATAAGTAATTTAAGTATTAGTAAGCAAAAAAATATTAGATACCAGGAATCAGATTAATCCAATTGCCGGAAGTAAGATCAATCGAGCCAGTCCTCATGAAAAATCAAATATCTTCTCAACTACAGGATTAAATTTAGCGATGCCTTTAAGGATAATTGTTCTTTTTAATATTGTGAATAACTTTTTTACTCTTAAAAATTTTATAATTAGACGATCACAAATCATCGGGTAATACCTTTGACCCCTCGTTGACTACTATCAAATATGTTTTATAACTAACTTATATGTTTTAGTACCATTCAGTAAGAAAACTAAATTTGGGTGACTTAAAAATCAATATTTGAAATATTTTTTAAAAAAATCAAAAATTAAATAATATATTAAGGTAATTAGTGGTGGTATAAAATGGTGACTGACGAATCCAGAAAGTACACTAATCAAAGGTTGTGACGTCTCATTAATAACAATATAAAGAAAGTAGAAAGATCTATATACTTCAGCATAAGAGATTATTTATTCATTTAAATAAAGATAAAAATAAGGTAATTTAATAAAATGTAAATAATTAGAAAATTTTCTGTATTTAGTTGAAATCATGCATAACATTTTCTTATTTGGAACCAATAGATGATATACCCTCGATTAATATATAAATAGTTAACTATCATTATGAATATTGCTACCTTCCACCTTCCACCATCAGTAATAATGCAACAAGAGCAGATAATCAAGATCCTCATCATCACCATTGGTCATTTCATTTTATATAGAATTACTGATAATGTTGCTAATACTTGACGTATAACGTTCGTTTAGGGGTTGATTTCGTTCTTCTACCAAAATAAGCAAGATTAAGGAACGTGTTACTTTTTGCACTCGCTGAGTAGGAAGGGTTCGTTTTTGTGGGCTAGTGAACTTGACCTGCCCTCTAGTTCTTTAAGCTTTTTATAGATCGATGTCGGCTGGCCTGAAAATGGCGTCTAGACAAATCGAACCAGAAATAAAGCAACAGGTGCCAGTCATGCCTGATTCTGCAAAAAGGAAAGAATACAGCCAACGATATTCAATTATCTTTAGTAAATATCAATTGTCCGCTTCTATTTCTTTTAAAAATTAGATTTTTCCTCTTTGTGTTTTTCTAATAATATAAAACCTTGTTTATTCAGAAAAAGTAAAAATCCCCTAAGTCTAAAAAATGTATGAAAAAGATTTCTCAAAAACAAAAAAACGTACGAGGCTGAAATTTTATATTTAAGCTAGCTACCCTCGTCGCTTGCACCCTAAGCTTTTGAATAAAATCGGCCAACGGCTACTAGTACTTTACTGATATACTTTTTATTTTTTCGATTTTCTCAAACTTCGCTCTAACGATTTTAATTAAAGTTCAAAAAAAAAAAACGAATTATTTATTAGATGATCTTAGAAATTATTAATGCTTGTTCCTCAAAAAGTGTGTCATTTTTAGGAAAACAAACAAAGTAGTGACTAATATGAAATTCTCATTTATTAAACAAAATATATTCAAGTTGGCTATGCATTGAATGGCTACCTGGGAGGCCAAACACAAAAAAGCTGGAATATAGTCTCACCAGATTTTTATAAAGAATTTCTTAAATTAAAATTTTTCTTGATTTTTTTTTCATTAAAAGAACTTAGGTAAATCTTTGAATTTAAAACAATTTTAATTTAAGAAATTCCATAGAAAAAAAAACATTGTAACATTGCCCTTAAAAGGGACGGGCTTTCTACAAAATCAATTAATAATTTAAGGAGAGAAAAGTGGACTTGATCTAATGGTAGAATTATTTTTTGGATAATTTCTTGAAACTAAGGACTGTAAATATAAGAGAATTAAGGCTTCCAAGAAAGTGAAAGGAGTAGACATACGATTGTTGAAACTAATGATGAAATTGATGAAACTGGGTTGTATTTTGGATTTTATCGATTTGGAAAATGAACTTTGTCGGGACTTTTACCCGGAAATTTCACCAGCTGATATATTCTTTAGCCGCAATCAGCACAGCTGATATATTTCATTATTATCAGAGATTAGTGGAAGGTAAGCACCGCAGCAATGACCAGCTCACTAATGGTTTTACAATTAATTGCCCCAGAGTAGATCGGAGCAAAATTACTCATTTGTTAATTTTTTAGGAAAATTTAGCAAGTAAGCATTAATGATCTCTGCTCTGGAGTTCTCGGAAAATCAGAGTGGTTTACCTCGTTCCAAACATCATATTGTATATATTGAATTTTTCGGATGCAAATGTTTACGTAAAATACCAGAACTGGGTTATAGTAATTATTACAATCAGTAACATTAATCCAAAAATTATTTGCCTCTCAATGCTGGGTTCAAAGCCCTCTCCCTCCTGAATCCTTCCATTTTACAAAGGAGAAGATGTCAACCATTTTGGGAAACTCTAGTGGGGATAGAGTTTAAAAAAACATTTAAATATTTACTTGTATTAAAATTTTGTTTTGGCCTCATCAGGTGGCTGAGAGGTTGTCACTAGTGATAATCTTAAGAAGCCAAGGGATTTGGGTTCGGATCCCAGGCAATCCGCTGAAAATTTATTTAAATTAATTGGATACCAATTGGTTTAAATAAATATGTCTGGATAATAATAACCAAATTTATGTATCGATTATAGTCTATATAGTCCAAGATGTCAAAAACTTAAAAAAAAATTGTTTAGAATTAATTATGTTGTTTAAATTAATAATCATATTTAATTTAATTGATATATTCGTTGCAAATTTCATGTCAAATTTTAATCCTTTCTTAAATAATTTTTCAAGCTCTCTCCATTCGGCTTATGAGTGGGACATCAGTTATTACATAGCTTTTTTTGTGGCCATGGCCTCTATTATTCAAAAATAAAGCCTTGTTCATCTTACATAACGAGTGTGATATATAGAAAAATTGACCTTCAAAAAGAAAATATTTTTATTTATCATTTTTATAAGTATGTTATGTGTAAAAGTAGCACGATTTCTATTTTAAGAAATGAGGAAAATTTATATTAAGGAAAATAAATGATCAAAACTTGAATAAGAATAACCGAATCGGCTTCTATAAATTATTTCAAATAAAAAATTGTTTTGATAACCCCTGAGGTTTCACATCCGCAGGGAAGGAGAAACAGTATATAAATAAGTGAGATTTTATGAGGAAAATTCATACTGGTTTCTATCTGCGGTTAAGATACAAGTGAAGTTTATAATTTTCTGAAGTTGTTTTTTAATGTATTTGTCTTGTATTGTTTTATCAAGATAGTGCTGGTTTATTTTGACCTTCTTTTTACTATTAAATATCCCTGAGGATTATTGGTAATTTTTCGATTTCAAATAAATCAAAGTCCTCTCTTATTTTGAAATGCTCTGAGTGGTGACGATCGACTTGACTAATTGGAACAAAATAATATATTTAAACACTTCCATTAATATTCATATCGAATTAAGAAATATATCTATGATGGTGTTCCACAATTTAACATTCCAATTTGGCGCATGCGCAGATCTGGAAATGGCTAGATTGTGGAATGTCATATGACTGTCATTTATTACGAGGCTGCGTTGGTGTTTTTACGTGTTCTTTGTGCTAAATTTGGTATCTCCTCTCTCCAAAATCGTTACTTGGGGCTGAGAATAGTGAAAATATCATAAAATATATAAGAAATAAAATCATAAAATATATAAGAAATATTAATCTCTCCATTTCGTGGTCAAAGGTCAAATTTATTTTAAATATTAAAAGCTAAGCACTCAATATGTATTTTCCCATTAAAATTTTAAAAAATTCAAGAAGATTTAATGCATTTAAAAGGCTTTTTATTTCGATAACCATTATACATAAATATTTAGTATAAGATTTATATAGGAAAAAAAAAAAACTAACATCTCTATTAGTCACGTATCTCAATTTGCCATTATTTTAAGTATTTTAGAATATAATTTATGCTTTTATCCGAGATTATTACGTCTATTATTTTTAATAAAGTTCAGTGACTTCTTACTCAATATATGTAATTTTTGATAAAACTTATTTCCTCATTTGGTCAAGATTTTTTTAAATTATTATGTTGCCCATGAAATGCCTAACATGTTTTGCAGTTGTGAGATCCCAATTTTCAAAATTTTATTTGGGCGCGGGGCTTTGCTCAGGGGCAACCGGGCTTCATCGTTATTTTTATATGTAATCAGCATCGTCGCTTCATCGCACTTTATCGCCCACCAAAGTCGAAAAGAATCAGTAAGAAGGGAATCGATGAACAACAAACAGGCCGGCAATTCTTGAACGATACAGCAATAAAAAATTCAGATAAAAAGGTGGAAAAATATTATAATAAAAAATTAAGATCAAATGAAATGTGATTTATCAACGTAGAAAGATTTAATTCTTTGCCATTATCAATCCCTTAAGAAGTAGGATAGATTTTTATAGATTCGTATTTTTGTTTTTAATCTGGAATGTCGTTGTGGCTGGAGAAATTATTTGGTGTGATGGAGTCACATCAGACAAGAGGCCAATTTGATTGTCAACACCCATCCATGCTTTTATGTTGCTAGTAAATTCGTTTGCATATTCCTTGCCGGTCTGAATCTAAAGATACCCTAAAGTGAGAATCGAAACGCTAGCCTGATAAGCAAATAAATTAAATTAAATATGTTGAAAACTCGCCTCTTAATGACTCCACCAGATTTTTGTTAACAAAAAATATCAAATGTATAGATAAAGATAATTAATGAAAAATTATTTAACTTGATTTATTTATTGTTTTGCAAAAGCTATTATAAATAATAAATTAATCTTGTCGTAAAATAAGTTAGCCCATTAGAAAATTAATTTAAAGGATTTTGGAAAAAAAAACAATAAAAAATAATTTTTAATAAAAATAAATATTAATTCCTCTATCCCATTATGTCTGCCTTGTTAAATAAATGTATGAGAATTGATCTCAAAATTCCAACGGTTGATATATTTTTAAATGGTGGGCGGGATATTTGGTATTTTAACTTTTTTTTTCTTTTTTCAGAATTTATAAAGATGCAGTGTTTAGGTTTACTAATTTTAGTCTTCTCATTTACTTTTGGAAAGGAATTAATAATTGAAAACCGACGAAGAGATACCATCTGGGTGGGAACATTGTCTAATCCTGGAAAAGCACTTCTCAATCATGGTGGATTCAGACTCGATGCAGGACAACAGGTAGAGCAGAGAAAAATTATAAATAAAGAATAATTAATGTGTGTCTAGGACACCATCTTAACAATAATGTTAATTAGACATCAAGGCTTATAAAAAAAATGCACAAGAATGAAGTTAATTTAATAATATTTATATAAAAATTTATTTACTCCCTAGGTAAGAATTGATGCTCCAGAAGATTGGGCCGGTCGATTTTGGGCCCGAACAGGATGTAATTTTGGCAGAGAACGTTGTGATACCGGCGATTGTGGTGGAATTAACGAACATTGCAATGGAAGAGGAGGGGAACCTCCAGCAACTCTTGCCGAATTTACCTTCAATGGTTGGAAAGGACAGGACTATTATGATGTCTCTTTGGTTGACGGATTTAACATTCCTATTAAGGTGAGTCAAGTGAAATAATCAATCCACCTGATGATTACTAGAGTCAAAGGAAAGTCCCTATCGGAAGGGGGGGGGGGGTAGAGACGAGCCAAAAAAAATAATTTAATCGATTGCAATTTCGGTATCATCATCAAAATCACAATAATAATAGTCAATAAAAGTAGATTTTAGATTTTCAATTTATGAATTATATATAAAAATATTCCTTAGAATAGAAGAAATAATATAAAAAAATTTCAATTTTTTTTTAAATAGTTTTTGAACAAGTCTCGAGTTAGAAGTAAATTCCAGAAACCCTGTGAAGCCTAATGAACTGATTGATCGTCCAAAATTTGGGTTCCATCCTAATAAACGAAAGAATAGACGCAATCATAAAAATGTGCGTTAGAAACGGGATTTTTGGGTACGTTACGTTAAAAATAATAACATCATGTTCTTTTACCGGCCAAATTTGAGTTTAGCACTCATTTGAAACTTTTTTAACGTATATATTTATAGATATGCCGAGCTATTAAAATAAATTCACCAGACAATGTAAAAATTGATTGCTCGTTAACAGTGAAGAAGAGCGTGACAGGCAAGAAAATATTGTTTTTGTTTTTCTGCACTTGGGAATTCAATCCCTAACAGAAATTTATTACTAGAGGCATAAAAAAAAAGAACAACCGTCAATGAAGTATAAACTAATGGTCATAATGAAATCTGTTTATAGAATCATTCTGATGCTGAGATGAAGCCTGTCTCTCAAAACATAGATATTAAGGGTGGTATAAACATCTACAAAAATGGATAAATTCAAAATAATAATTTATTCAAGAAACATTTAGACAATCTTTCGTTATAAAACTTCGCAGGCGTATAGTTAATATTACAAATGATTTAAGAAACAATTAGCAAATAGACGATTCATTTAGTCTACTTTCCAAGAGGTATTTTTTAAAACATTTATAATAATAAATGAATGAGAAGTTACGAACTTTGTAACGAAACGTTGCCTAAAGATTTCTTGAATAAAATATTGCTTTGGATTTATTTTTTTTTTTTTTTTTATTGATATTAGTTTTTCATGATTTGTTTCATATATGTGAAGTTGATTAATCTCTAGGAAGATTTGGTCTGAAGAAATGAATCAAAAGTTCTATTTGTCTTGTAGAAATAGTTGTAATTATTAATTTGTCTTTGTTTACAGATCATTCCTACAAATCCAACAAAAGATGATAACCCCTATTGGTGCGCTCAAGCTGTTTGCCTCGTTGATTTGAATGAAAGATGTCCAGAAGAGTTACGATTAAAGAATCGGGAATTGAGAATTGTGGGCTGTAAGAGTGCCTGTTTAGCTTTCAATGATGACAGATATTGCTGTCGAGGAGCTCACAATAAGCCTGAAACTTGCAAGGTGAGTCCTGAGAAGAATCCATGTTTTTCATTTTATCATTGTTTAAGACAGACATTATGTCCCTTGGTTCAGAGGTAGAGGTCCCGCCTCATGTACCAAAGTCAGTGGTTCGCTTCCCCGCGACAAGAATTTATTTATACTATTAATAGAAATAAATAAGGACGGAATTTAAATGGCCTCAGATGCCGAAAAACTTAAAAAAAAAAAAGGAAATCATAAATTTACTAACACATAAAAAGAAAAAAACTAATAATATTTTTTCTTTGCAGAGCACCGATTGGCCCAAAAACTATCCCAAGTACTTCAAAGATAACTGCCCTGATGCCTACAGTTATGCGTACGATGATCACAAAAGCACATTTACTTGCAGAAATACCGGTTATAAAATAGAATTCTTTTAAAATTCATTTAAAATCGAAATAAATTTGAATAATATTTATGAGCATTATTTAATGACAATAATTTTATAACAGAATGATAATTAAATTTTATTAAAGTTGACTTAAAAAAAAAAACAATAGATCAAAAATATTTGCATTTATCGTTAATGAAAAAAACCGTTTCACTTATTATGTATAATAATTATATTTTTATAAATATTATAATAAATTTCAGGTCAGAGAGTATCTTAACCAAAGAAATAGAATTTATTATTTGATATATTCCATGAGGTGCTTATTCGTTTTCTTTCTAGAAGTAGGCAATCCAACTGACCAACTCCCTAAAGAATTTCTCCAGAATTCTAGAGGTCCATAAATGATCAGTTGTTAATTTCTAGTCGAGATTTATCAAAAATATGGTCCGGATTAAAAATCTGGAGCAATAAATCGAAAAATCGAAAACGAATGCATTTCATGGTAATAAGTATTTCATTTTTATTTATTTAAAAAAAATATATTATAAATCTTATTGCTTATGAATATTTATTGTAAATTGTTTGATAAAAATGATAATTATTTTAATTAATTTTTTTCACAACTAATAATTTTCCTAAGACCTCACAAACTAGCCGGGTGGCTCTAGGAATAATTAAGAGTCTGAGTCTAAACAATTTTACAAATTTAAAATTTTTTTACGAATTCGAGGAATAAATTGATTTAGTATAAGAAGCAATCCCATAGTCTCTGGATTCATAGTAGGAAGCCATAACATTCTCATGAACCAAGTTAGTCCTGCAGTCTACGACCCAATTTCAAGCTTACTCCTACTTTCAGAGCAGCTATAGAATAGAATATAAAATTCACATAAGAGTACGTAGAAGACAAACTTAAAATTGTGAATTGAATTCTAGGAAAATTAAATACGTGGAACCAGAATTTTATATTATCTGAAATGATTACTAATTTCCTAGCAAAAAAATTATGTCTCCAAAGTAGGTGATGTAACGCCCGTCATCCGTCGAGGGACAGTTTCGATTCCTAGATAATAGACTTGCAGTCCATAAAATTCAGTAATAAAAATATGGTTTAAAGTAAACACTTAGATGCTCCAGATAGGCTAGAAATCCCGGGTTCAATGTTTTGAAAACCATCTTTTTCATTATTTTTAATAAATTAAATTTTGGAGGAAACCTAGAGGGAGCTTGGACATTCTCAATTATCATATTTTTTTATAATTATACATCAAAATTTATATGATAAAATATTTTAATTAATAGTAAGATTAAAATAATGTTTCGAAAAAGATAAAATTTCTCTAAATAGATTAAGTTAAAAAAAAGTATTATATAATGAAAAATTAAGTGCCTCTTATAATGAGATATCGAGATTAAATAATAAATGTTTAATTTGAACAACGCCGAGGTTTAAAGATATAGGGAAATCAAAATAGATATGTATATATTTATTTAATGATAGAAATAATTAGATCACTATGATATATCATTCAGTATAATAATAAATAATTTTTTTGAGAGAGGGCAAAATTATTTTTATAAATTATATATAAAACAAATAAGGATATTTTCTAGGGTTTTCAGAAACTTTTTCGGCATTTGAGGTCATTTCGAGTTTGTTTATTTTTACTTAAATTGATATTGATAGCCAATATAATTTAAGTAATTTGCTCCGCCGATAGTTAACAGTGACCCTATCTCAGAGCTCTATCTCTGGTCTAAAGGCAAGGTCTAAATTATAATATTCAGACAGAAGTGGAGATTTGATAATAATATTATATATAATCGGATTTTTTTTTATTTTATGCAAAAACTAAAGAATTTAGTTTAATATTATAAAAGAATACTTAGTTATTTGTACAAATTTTATTTGAAAAGATTTTCTCTAAATTTAATAAAATAAAAAAATTGAAAAATATCCTCGATGTTTTTGGTAATTACGGACAAATGATTTAATTAAGATAATATAAATCTCCTCGAAAAAGGCGGAAGGGGGAGCCTGATCCCGCCAAAATGGTTAAATTTACCATTTGTAGAGGATTTTGGGACAAAAAAAATGGACAGATTTTAGCTAGGAGCTCCGATGAAAAATTTTTCTAAAACACGAGAAAGGAGGGATAAGGAGAAAAATTTTAATGTATTATTTTTGTTTAAAGAAAATTTATTATCATTTACTGCTTTAGAGATAATCAAAAACCACTTCATCCGGAGGATATAGATAATAATTACTAATTTAATTAAATCTTAAATTAAATTTAAATAATTTAAAAAAAAAAAAACAAGGATGCTTTATTAAGTTTATGTTAAATAAAGTCTTTTTAGTCACTTATGATTGTGCATGAAAAATATATGACATTTGTAACACAGATAGGCCAAAAACTTATTATTTATAAATATCACGAGGGTGAAGCATGAGGGCCAAGGCTCCCCCTCCCCGAAATTTCACATTATTATATTTTTGAAAGAAGAATATTTTACTATCTCGCAAGATGAAATACACTATCAGAATCTGCTGAGAGTGGGGGGAAGAGGGTGAAATGAGGGATAAAAGAAGTTCTGTAGCTAAGCTGAAAAGGAGTCGGAAGTGCTAGCACTTGCGTCGTAATACAAATAATTTTTAAAACAATTGATTAACTATATTATCCGGCTCTACGTCTGGATCGCTCGTAAGGATTCTGATAATATAATTAAAAAGGAAAATTTAAAAATTTGACTCTTTCACTTAAAAAAAAATATATTCGTGTGCCCTCCAAACGTAAAATATGTTTTGGGTTATATTTCTGGAATTCTGAATCAAAATGAATAAAACTTTCCATAATTTTGGTATCGAATATACTGATGACTTTTTTCTTTTTACTTTTATTTTAAAAGTATATTTTATTCATAGAATTATTTTATTTACATTCAGATTTTAGCCCCAAGATTCAATTCTTATTTTGAGTTTGATATTAAAACAAAAGGACAAGAAAAAGAGCAAAAAATATTTAATATCGAGACCCGTGTATTTTTGTCTTTGTTGTTGTTGTTTGGTGTGGCTGATGCATTCGTCGTTAACATATCATGGGATATTTATAAGGGCTTCGGGCGCGGACATTAATTCAAGAGAGCACTTGAAGGATCTCCTCCCTCGGCAAGGGATAACTCTCTGGAGAATAATAATATCGAATCCGGTTTCAGAAAAAATACTAATTTAAATACTTTCAAAAAATAAGATTGTTTATTAATAAAACGCTTTTTGTAAAATTTAACTTTTTATTTTCTTCTTCTTCATTCCTTGCTATTAATTCCGAATTTAAGGATCGGCAATTCAAAGAGATGTGACAGAGAGGAGTTTTGGTGCGGGTAACTCGTGGTCGCCTTATAATATGTGAGCCACTTAGTGTTTTTACGTTATCATCTCATAAAATAAAATAAAAATTCCAACAAGAGACGAGTAAAGTGAACTAACCATATCTAATAGGTCCCGCTATGAGGACAATGCATAAAGTAAAATATTTATTCACATTTATTCTCAATAATTATCCTTAAAAAAACGCCTTTGTTTTGTAATTTAAAACGAAAATTAAAATTAAATTAACCTATTTGATATATATAAAATTTATTGAAATGAGCTACAAAGAGGAATGGAAGTTAAGAGCTGCTGTATGTTTAATTTTGATTCTTCTTTAAACTTCATATGAAAAGTACGTTTCGATTGATAAAATATAAGACGCTTGGACAGACAAGTGGATTTTCCCGAAAAAACATTTGTGGATTGAGGGGACCGTAAATGAAATCTCGAATTCAAAAAAAATTACAATTACTCGATATTGTTAAGTAAAAAATGAATTTCCTTTTATTTCAAGAGTTTTTCAATTTTTATTAATTTTCTTAAAATTTACTTCAGAAACGATTTCATTTAAAAATATGCTAAAATAGGCATATCCCTCTACTTGAATAATGCTGACGCAATTTCATCAATAATTTAATAAAATTCCAAAAATCAATCAATATTATGATAGTTGAGTATGATAAAAAAAAACTCATCCCTCTTTCACCTGAATAAATGATCTTATCTAATTGAAGTAGAAATATTATTAAAGAGATTAAACAAATTTTGTTTATTTTTATAATATTTTATCATTCAATCAAATCTATAATCATTAACTATTTAAATTATAGTAATAAAGTCTAATATTATTAGCATAAGTAATAATCTTTTCATTGATTCATTGAAAAGATTGTGCTGATAATTTGTATATTTTTCTGGGACCAAATGTGTCAAAATTATATGGAGTTGAAGATTAAGAGTTTGATTGTCTAACCAACACTTATAATTATCAAAGTCAAATAAAAATTGCTCTCTTTAATTAATACTTGATTTTTTTTTATATTAGACAGCTTGAATGTTAGTTCTTGAGTGTTGAAAGACGATAAATGAAAATTTTTAAAACTCCCCAGCCATTTTTCATTATTTTTGGGCGGCCAGAAACTTGCTTAATAAAAAACCGTTTAACATATAACTAGTCACTATTTACTTCAAATTTAAACTTGAATGAATGTGCTACCTGTTCTTTCATTTTCTCTCGCTCTCTATGATTGTTACGATATTGAAATTTATTTTTGATTTGTATTAGTGTTCAAATATATAACCAAGTAAAAAATTTATAAAATCGTAAATATATATATATATATATATATATATATATAATCATCAATTAATACTCGCTTTTTTGTAAATGTATCATACTCAGTATTATTATCCTCTGTTTTAGAGATTTTTCAGGAAACTGAATTGTACTTACTCTATAGTCTGTTGTGTTGTTTGCAATTGTTTTCAAATATTAAAATTTTGGCTTCAGATTGGGTAAAATATCAAATATGGAGTACAAATGTGCAAAGATTTTTAAAATCGGTCCATTGCAACATGGAAATAGTAATTTTACCAAATATCACAATTTTTACATTACAATCGGAAACTAACATTTCTAAATGCATTTCGAAACTATTGCGAACGAAGCGAGCAATTCCACAGTCCTTGCGCGGATTCCCAGATATTTGTAAATAAATTCTAATTCTAATAACGTCCCCACACACCTTGCTCAATTGATATCAAGCAAAAATGCCGAAGAAAAAAAAAATCAATATTTCCTATCTCTTTTTTCAAAATAAGTTGATTTTTTTCGGTTTTAAGTTGTGATATTATTTAAAAAAAAAAAATTAGACAATAATTTGCTAGCGAAAGAAATGAAGAATTTCCCTATTAATTGGAATTTTTTCCCTTAGGAAAACTATTCCCCATTGATAACAACTGACGCTTAAAAACTTATAATCCTTCTTCTTGAAAGTTATTAAAGAATAAATCCTCTTCAAAACTATTTTATTAGTTTTTTTCCTCCTCTATTATCCGATTTTTATTATTATTAAAGAGAGGAAAATTAAAATTAGCGTCTATTAAAAAATTTACATCGGAAAGAGATGTGCAGGGATGTGGGAGAAAGAGAGAGAGAGATAAAATATGGTATTAACCTCGAAAATAAAAAAGAATAGCTTGTAAATATTTAATCCTTGTCTGAAAAGTTTTCCGGCAACCGACCGGGGAATAATCCTAGGGATCGGATCAAAATAATATAACACATATATCACTCTTTGTCACCTTGAGTTCTTATCTACTGGTGAATTATAATTGAATTTTAGAATCTCCTTACTCTTTATAAAAAAAACATGTTTAGAAAAGATTTAAATATATAATATGCCCCTACTCCTTGGAGGAGTGGTCTCACGTTATCCCTTACTGAGGGCTAAAATTTATTTAAATGATTTTGGTTATCAAAATATTTAAATAAATATGGACGAAGTCTAAAAGATATCAGATGCCGAAAAAGACTAAAAAAATATATGGAGTTTTGTTTTGAAAAATCATATAGGGGGTTTATCTACTATGCGTCTCAAAATCGAATGGTTACACTCTACCTTTTGTTTGATCTTAATATTCATCTAGTATTATTTTGGGATTTTATGTAACACTAATAATAATAATAAAAGCTTTAGACTTGTTAGATAGATAGGTTTGTCCAATTTAAGAAAGGTATGCTAAGAGCAATACTTTACATAAAAAGGTAAGCTAGCGCTAGTTGAAAACACAAGGGTTTTCATCAATTACAGAACAACACTAAAATTAAATTGTAAATTTCAATGGATTCAAATTTTCTAAGGGATCGATCTGTGATTGTTGATCCATGTCATGAATTTGGTAGCATCTATCACTCCTATAAAGAATGTGGATCAATCGACTTTCAACTGTAAGCGACGATATTTGGATTTTTCCAATTGAACTATGGCCTTATTTTCTGGCATCGACTTTAAGTTTTTAACCGTAGGAAAAATGAACTAAGAATGAGTTCTAACATATTTTAAAAGGATACTCAAAAATACGGGAGAACGAAAGAATAAACTTGTTGTTGCCACTACAGGACTATAATAATAACCTCAAATGATAGATGAGTATATATCAGACATGAAGAGCTCAATTTGATCAGCTTTAAGGGGTAAATTTACCCCTAGGAGGTAAAAATTATATAGTCGGGGGTAAATAATTGAAGTACCTGATAATTTCTGGTGTTTCTGTTCATTATTTTTTGTAATACAAATTAATTTCATAATTTTCTATTTAGAAAAGGTTTGATTTTCTTTATTTTTGTGATACGAATGTATAATATTATTTTTATACAAAACCTAAAGTCCTAAACAATAAAAAGGTTCTTTCTGACCTTCTTGTTTTTCTGTCACTTTATTATGGCTATGAATTTTTTGTATGGGAGTAGGGGGTAAATGGAGAAATACATAAAGCCGAGGGGGTCAATGATGGAGGAAAGGTTGAGAATGGCTGGTCTATGGCCAAATGGTAATAAAACGTTTCTCTCTTGAAGGAGAATGTTCATTGATAATGAATAATAATAAATTAATAAATTATTATCAATAAACTATTTCTCTTATCGTGGAAATATATTAGAAAAGACACTTTGCAATAAAAGTGAGAAAATAACGTCCCTTGCTTAAAACATTTAAAGACAAATTTGCCAAGTTTCCTCCGATCGCAAAAATTCGAAAATAGTCTGATATCAATTCCCCCCTCTCTCACTAGGTATACTTAGTTTGAAAAAATAAGTTGATACTTCTATTCTAGAAGACAACTCAAATAACATCCTTAATAAAATTAATTGAAATTATTATATTAAAAATAAGTTTCTGATTTGGTAGCCCTTGGGGCGAAAAGAGCGTTGGGTGGCCTAAAGTAACTTATTTTTGTAGACTATGGTATTTATTTTTTGGTATTTTACAACCCCCTTCTTTCAATAAAGAAATAAATTTAAAGTAAAAAACTCAAATCGTAAATAATCCGGGTCATAAAGATAAAAACAATGAGAAATAACTTATTTGTTTCAATGTTATATTGTTTCGCTTTGTTCCTATTTTCATTTTATTTTATTGTGTTGGTTATGTTTAATAGCGTGTATTATTATTTGAAATTTTAGAATCCCGATATCACACCTATATACACGAATATATATATATATATATACTATTTTTTTATTAGCATCAAAAATAATAATGAAATAGCAACTTTGTATTGTTCCAATAAAAGATTGTTTTTTATGTTTCGCTGTCAAAGACATCCTTTTACGTTTTTATTCTCGCATTATATTTAATTTTCTCCAAGAAATAGGAAACGTTCGATACCGAGCCAATTAGAGCCAACTATCTCGTTATCTTTTTATGAAAATATAAATCATTAAATAATAACCGTTAACGTTCACCTATTTCTCTAGCGAGAGATGGGGGGGTTGAGATTATCTCTTTTTACACCCTTCTTCTTTCTTCTTAAATAAAATAATGAGTCTATTTCATTTACATTTAGTCGTTCATTAAATTATTTCATTTGAAATAACGAAACAAAGTATGCTGTCTCGAGAGCAAAAAAAAAAACCAAATTATTTATATACTACTTCTAAAGATGGAAATTGTTAATTCTATGCAAATAGGAGGGAATGAAACGAGAGCTAGCAAAGCTCCTCTCGTCTATTTTGCTTGAATTATTTTATTTAGATAGTGAATTAACATTCCCGTCAGAAGTGATAACAACACAAGAAAAAGAATTGTTAGCCAGAGAAGAGATATGGACTTGTCATAATTGAAAAAAGTGAAATAAATTTCTTATTCTTTTTTTTTATTCTTCGAATTTAAATTTTCTCCCTTAAAGTGATTTAAGAATTAACTGTTATAAATTATTAGCAAAATTTTAAATGATATAAAAAAAAATGTTATTTTTTATATTTTTGTAGAGAAAAAAAAGGACAGCTCTAAATATGTTGAAGAATTGGAGGACATAATTCCAAGATAAAATTTATGAATGGTTTTCATGCGTTAGGAAATTAGATATTTTTTGGTTTGTTGAATTGTAGACATCCCGAATGACCAAATCACAAATTTCTTGATTAATGTGGACCACACCTGTTCAGTAATGTCTAGGAAGATTTAACAAATGCGCATGCATGGACCGCTCTATATTAATTAATCAAGAAATTTGTGATTTGGTCATTTAGGGTGCCTACAATTCAGCAACCCAAAAGGAATTAATTTTTGTGTTCACTCTGACGTGTAAATATTTATATGTAGAGAAGATGAGAACTTTTCAGTCCAATAAAATACAAAATTTTTTAATATATATTCCTCTTTCAAAAGTCTCTCTGTTTCCGATAATCCTCAGTGAAAAGGCGTCTTATTTTGTATTTTAAAACCCTAGATACCTTTGACACTACACTAATAGCCACAAAAGTTGCATCAAGTCCCACGAGTCTAATTTCTATAGCCAAAGACAAACTCTACACCTCAAAAGGAATTTTTATAAGACATCGACCTTATAGTAAAGGTTTATCGAGAAAGGAAATAGGAACCCACCCGAGAATAATCAGCTATATGAGAAGACATTTTTTATTAATTTTTTTTTTTTTCATTATATTTAAATTTTCTCTAGAGAAATAGCAAACTAAGAGAAATCAAAATGCATTTTAATGAAAGGGAATCACATGGTAAATGATTTAGAAATGTTAAAATGTTTAAAAAAATGGAGTGCAATACATAACATTTCTACTAGAGTAAATTCAAATGTGAGTCTGTCAGAATACCATTCCATATAAAACCCTTTAAGATTAGGACTGAGAAAATGAAAAAATTTTGTACCAAATATAAAAAATTAATAGATTAATTGGGATTCGGTTAATTGAAAGGAATTAATTCTGAAAAGTCAATTCAATTAGTTTTAACGAAAAGCACATATATAGATTAAATAAATATTGAAAACAAAATAATTCCAAATTTTTCCTTCCTTCTACTGTATTTGTATCATACCTATTTGAATGCAGGAATCTTTCAACCCAAAGAGTGATTTTCAAAGAGACCAAAATTGCCCACTTCAGAGACTCACCAACAATGGCAGAGATTATAAAGCAACCAACGAAGGAATAGAAGCGAGAGGACAATTTTTTAAAACAGCAAATATCAATATCTCAACCAAATGAAATTCAACCTCCAGCACTCACAGTTCAAGAAAGGAATTTATTGATTTTTTTTGTAAATACTTTATTATTACTTGAACTTTATTATATTTACTCCTTTTTTTATAAGATATTTTTTCTAGAGTTATTTTAAAATTTGTTTTGTATTGTAAAATGATATTTTGTAAAATTTTATATATTTTATGGATAGGCTGGCTGCAGACTTAATAAAAAATTTTAAAAAATTAAAATCAATAATGAAGAGATTTTTTTGAAGCAGTAAATTAATTATTTTAGATTATAAACGTTCAGATAAGAAAAAAATGTTTTAATAATTCCTAAGAATAATTAGTATATTCCTGTTTTTTAATTTCTAGTAAGAAATACGCATTTAAATTAAAAAAGTTGATTCCTCAGTGATTAATGTATAATTTATTTATGAATTTAAAAAATTCAACGAATTATTGAAATTCGGAGAAGATAACGCTATTATAAACAAAAATCTCAAAACAACTATAAATATAATTATCAAAATTAAATAAATAAATAAATATTAAAACAAATTAAAAGATTAATATGGCATATCTCGAACACAAGGATTTAAAAAAATCGATACCATCATTAAAAATATTCAATTTTAGTTGGCGGAATTATAAATAAAATCATTCATTTTGATAAAAACTTTTCAGTAAGAGTCGCCAAAATTTTTCATCCGCGACCCAGAAAGATAAAACAAATAAATTTGTAAATATATTATATTTTTAAAAAAATGAAATGTATAGCACAATGCAAATATAATAACTTTTTGCCATTAGTACCAAGGTATTTCAGGGTTTGCTTGCATCGCTTTGGACACTTAGCCCTGAATC
>JAAAKE020031448.1:0-27278 GCA_010014785.2 Anisolabis maritima | reverse complement strand
TGGGTCTCGCTCTCCTTAGGGGCAATTCGAGCACAGCTCCTAATTGGCTAAATTTACATATTTATCGGAGATTTCATACATGCAAGATATTTTTTCTTCAAATTGATTTTTATTTTTCTACATAGTCTTCTTGTAAGTCTACACACTTCTCCTAACAATGCTCCCAACTCTTTAATCAGTCCAAATAGTATTCGGCGTCTTTCTCTGCAAAATAATTGTTTACGAAGGTGATGGGTAGGAAACTTTTCAGACTACCCTTGTATATATACACACACACACACACTTTTTTAAATTTATTTACATGTGTTACAAAGGTTACACATAATTATATATATATATATATCGATATCTATATACACTACTATTCAACGGTACACCAAATTTTTTTATTTGATTGTAACGCTACGCTCATTAAATTTTTGTAAAATATATTTTGCCCATTATTAAAGTCCGTTTGGACTTAAGAACATAACAGCAAACATAAGAGAACGAGGCATTTACAATGTATAAAAAAGACAAAAATATGCATACAGATAAGTATTTTATTAAGAATACCAAAAAAATGTTCAGACTCAATCATCAAGAGTGATCAAGAGCATTTTCAGGGATAGATGTAAATATATAATATGAAATATAAATATGGTAGACTGGCTGAAATGACTCACTTGTCAAACCCCAAGCCTTTGTTTGGAATATATATAAAAATATATATATTTATTTATCATAAAAATGAATAAAACATCTATATAAGTACTTCCATTCTTTTTTTTTTACAAGACTAGTCCAGCTTAACAACTAAAAACAATATTAGGATAGAAGTTTTATTTAGCAATTATTTATATACTATATATATATTCTTTATTCAAAAAAAAAAAAAATAGTTAAAATAATAACTTTATTTATAAAACTTTATAAATTTATCCCCGAGATAAAAACTTTTGGTGAATGAGCCTGTTTGTATTATAACATTTATAAGTATTTATTAACATAAAACAAATAATGTCGAAGACTAGGGCCACGTTCATTCATTAATTTAGTTCTACGTGTTTTTTTGAAAAACTGCCATTTCGTTTCAGTAAATTAAATAAATAAAAAAAAATAATAGTAAAAACAAACTGTTATTTTTTTGTATTTTCATCATCTTGGATAGACTGGACTCCGAAGTGAAAATCCTGATAACCCAAACAGAAAAACGCTTTGTTAGAACAACACAAGACGAGACACATGATTGAGAATTTTCAGTTAGGAAAAGGCAAAAAGAGAGGAGGCTACTAGGTGCTATTAATCTGGAAATTATCATTCACTATCTAAAAATATAACGACACTAAAATACTTGTGAAAATAAAATAATTGTTCCATGACAAAAATTAGAATTTGAAGGCATTTTTTAGAAAATTTTTGTGAGAAGTATAGTGAGTATTGAAAGTGCCCTCAATCACTTTAAAGATAACGTAGTTGAAAACCTAATTTATTTTATAGATACATTTGTTAAGTAAAGTTAATATTTTAGTGGTTTAGAAGAATAAAAAAAGTAATAATTATTTTAATTTTTTTACACATGCAATGAAGAGGATTATTCCTAAACATCCCATGGCACCGGCTATAGCATTTCTGTGACTTTTACACATCATTAACATAAGGATAACTAAAAGAAACAACAAAATAATGCAGTGTTAAGCAAAATTTAAATGTTATTTAATAAAAAATTGAGGAGACACACACCTCTGGCCGTAGCCATCTATCGGGCCCCCGTGAAGTTACTTTATTTCCTAACACTAACTCCTCCTCCTATATTCATTTCTAGTTAGCTAACTATTCCTATAACGAATTCCACGCGGTCCCTTTATTCCAAACCTATTCTATGTTCCTACTTGAGGAGGGACTCTCTCAGCACCGGCGTGTTGCCTACTCCTTGCGAAGAGTGCATCATTGAGAGGGAATCCTTCTTTACGTCCCTTCCATAGGCCGGGATGTTACAGCAACTCCCTCTCCGCGAACTATTTATGAATTATGTTATGAATTATTATGTAAATAAATTCTTATGTAAACAATTTTATCTCTCATTTTTTTATGTACACTCATTCCAATTTATTAATTTATGTGTCAACTAAGTTATATTATGTTATCATCTTATCTTGTTCATTTTCAAAATTTTCTATTTTTATTTTTGGCCTACAATTTCTTATTTCATTATCCCAGCAATTTTCACAAGGTCACCTACACCATTGCCAGAGAAACAACCACAAACCAAGATGGATCTACTACCCTGCTTGAGAGCACAAGGCAATCCAGTAGCATCATTTCTTCAGCGCTTCAACGAAAGACTCATCTATTCAAAGGACATTGCTAAAGACTTCCTCTGTCCAATGGTTGGTTTAAAGCCCACTCTAGGCGTTTCTTCTTATTTTGTGGGCGGAGATGTGGCTTTCTAACTGCTATCCGTCCAATTAAGTTAGCATTTCTTAGACGCCGTTTCATGTTGTTCAAAGGTTTTGTGCGAGTTCCATTTAATTTCGCGGGTATTTCTGGCGCAGTTAAACGGCTATTCCGCTTATTTGTGACTATAATCAAATGATCTTATCTCTTACTCGTTACTTCGGGCCTTCCTGATCGACTACGAGATTGTAAACTCCCACTCCCCTTAAAGAGATATATGATCTGATGCGCAGAAGTTTCGGATAACCTTAACTGAATTGCTATAGCACGTTCTGTTATTCCCTCATTATGTAAGGTGATAATGGCCGAACGTTTTTTTAATAATAATTTCATGTGCTTTTCTCATTTTAGCAAGTCTTTACTCGCAACACTTCGAATTAAGAATAAACCCAGCAACAATGTAAGTTAGAATAATAGGTATAAAAAATAAACAACTTTAGTTTAGCACAATAACAATGGTACCAATGTAGAAAAAGAAAAGATACACCCAAATAACAAGACAAGGCATCTTGACTATTTGTTGTGTTTAAATGTCATCGTGTTTTATAGACATATAAAATAATAGGAAAGAATACTTACGTAAACAAAAGAGTAGGTCTACATAAACAAAAGAGAGTGCATATGTGTGATGAGAGCAATAACTTTGCCCAAAACCTATTCAATTCAAAACGAAGCATTTTTTTTATATTTTGGTTGCTCGTCTTAATCTTTTGGGCTACGGTATATATATATATATATATTCCATGAAAAATCAATTCAAGATTGCTGCAACATTCAGACAGTGGAGTTTGGACAGCCATCTTAAATACACTTTTATTTGAAATCCTTTGTTAGTATATATTGTTAATTTTGTATTTATATAGGGAAGGACCCAAAATGAATGATTAATATAGAGTTTTTTATTTAAAAAATAAATAGATTTAAAAGGAAATATAAATGAAAACAACTGTGAAAGAATTAATTTTAAAATCATTTTTGATGTTTAAGGGTCTTTAGATTTTAAAGCAGTTAGGAAAAAGTTAGAGTTAATAAACTTTTATTGTGAATAAAAAAGTAGATATGAAAAAGCCTACCAAAATAATTAAACAAAGTAATAAAGGTTCAAAAAATTAGAATCTAATTCCTATTATATGAAAATTATGATGCGGAAAATAGATTGTTTTGAATTAAACCAAAAAGAGTGGAGAGAAAAAAAGGAAAAAATGAGGAGCTTTTCCCACTAAGAAGTAATTTTTAGAGTAAGTATTTAAAATACATTTTCTTAAAGAAAGATGATAAAATTTTATATATATATATATATATATATATATATGGAATAATGTTTTCCCGGGTTAGTCCGGTTTAATTGTTGAGATTAACTCGAAGTTTCGGCTCTCCTTGGAGCCATTTTCAAGAGTGTTGGGTTAGGAAGTGATGGTGCTGGTAGTTTTTTTTGGGGTCGCAATCTTGCTGGTCACCAAATTTGGTTGGTGGATGTCTCCGAGGTTTGGATTTCCCTCTGAGATCTAGGGCGAGATTGGTTGGGTGGTGTGCTGTTACTGTTCTCTTTGACTTCGAGGCCTCAATCTACCTATTCCTCGAGTCAGAGTATTTGTGGATGTCTCCGAGGCTTGTGTTTGCTTCTGCGTTCTAGGAAGTGGTTTGTTGGATTGTTTTTTAGTAAGTGTTTGGTTGGATGGTGTGGTGGCGGTTAGCATGTTAGTTGGTTTGGCTCGATTCCGGGCCTTCAATCTGCCTACTGCCCGGGTCGAGGTGTTATCTGGTCGTCGAGCGCAAGAGACCGGCTCCAGAGCGAGTTACTACCCTCGTAAGCTCTGCGGAGGGAGTGGGGAGGACTCGAGTCAGTTCGGATTTGGTCGGGTGTTTTCGTGTTGGTGTTGGTTGTGATTGGTTGGTTGGAGTTCAGTCGATATTGGCTGTGTGTGTTGGTGATGTTTGGACCTTAATGGAATATGTTGTATGTCTGTGTGTTTATCTCTATCTCATTTTTGTGTGTGTGTTGTATTGTTGAAATCTCAACAGCTTGGAAACCATTAATTTCCAAAATACAACACACACACAAAAATGAGATAGAGACAAACAGAGAAACACACATACAAACAACATATTTCGGAAAAGTCCAAACATCACCAACACACGCAGCCAATATCGAATGAACTCCAAGCAACCAATCACAACCAACACCAACACGAAAACACCCGACCAAAGCCAAACTGACTCGAGTCCTCCACACTCCCTCCGCAGAGCTTACGAGGGTAGTGACTCGCTCTGGAGCCGGTCTCTTGCGCTCGAGCGAGCGACCAGATGACACCCCGACGAACATGATGGATCGAATTTCCATTCGAACGGAATCAAATGGAGCCATTTCTGAAACGGAGGTGACTGGGGATGAGAAATGGGTTACATACGACAATATTTTGCAAAAACGATCATGGTCAAATCGTGACGAAAAGGCTCAAACTTTGGCCAAACCAGAATTAACGGCCCGGAAGGTTTTGCTGTGTATTTGGTGGGACTGGAAAGGAATCATCCACTATCAGCTGCTTCCATATGACCATACACTAAACTCGGATCTCTCCTGTCAACAATTGGAGTGTTTGAAGCTAGCAATCATCCACTATCAGCTGCTTCCATATGACCATACACTAAACTCGGATCTCTCCTGTCAACAATTGGAGTGTTTAAAGCTAGCAATCATCTACTATCAGCTGCTTCCATATGACCATACACTAAACTCGGATCTCTTCTGTCAACAATTGGAGCGTTTGAAGCTAGCAATCATCCACTATCAGCTGCTTCCATATGACCATACACTAAACTCGGATCTCTCCTGTCAACAATTGGAGTGTTTAAAGCTAGCAATCATCTACTATCAGCTGCTTCCATATGACCATACACTAAACTTGGATCTCTGCTGTCAACAATTGGAGCGTTTGAAGCTAGCGATCAACCAGAAGCGGCCAGAATTAGCCAATAGGAGTGGAGTTGTGTTCCATCAGGACAACGCATAGTGAATCGCCAGAAACTGGCAGCTTGGTTGGGAAGTTTTGATACATCCACCTAGTCCGGAAGTGGCACCAAGGGAGTAGTACCTTTTTTTGACATTGCAAAACTTCCTTGGTGATAAGAAATTGTCCTCAAGAGAAGTTTGTAAAAATCGCTTAGTCGAGTTTTTTGCCAATAAGGACCAGGGCTTTTATGAAAGAGGCATCATGAAATTACCTTTAAAATGGCGACAAATTGTAGAACAAAACGGTGCATATTTGACCCAAATCAAACAATCCTAGCTATGTCAAATAAATCCTTGAAATAAACGAAAAAATAATGGATTTCTTTTTCCCCAACCTAATATAACATTCATGTTATTCAGTAGCATAGCCAGGATTTTTGTCAGTCCAAATAAAATATTTTTCTTTTGTAAGTGGTTCTTATTACAAAATCCAATTGAACTTTTTATATTCATAACTTTTTTTTATAAAATTTCATTCTTTTTCAAGTAAATTTATTTGATTTTTTGGACATTTTGGAAAGCGATGAGCCTTGATCTTATTCATCTATTTATTATATATTAAACTGAAAAACGGTTAAATTCTTATCTCATATTTAAATGTTGCATATTCAGTTTAATAAAAAAAAAATATATATTGATTTAATATTTATTAAAATAAAGAACCTAACTAACATATTTTTTGGAGGAAGAAGGGAAAAACATAAAAATACAAGGGTTGACTTTTATATTTCGGGATTGTGCTAAACTAGTGCTGCTGATACTTCTATCCTAAAGTTTGACATTTGTGATGATATACTTACTCAGAACGTATTGACACGCGAGCGCTATTTGTGTAATTTTCAATAATTTGAAATCATCTCGGCTAAAAATAGAATTAAATCGTGAACATTTTCGAGCGATTATTTTTTAAGATGTGGATTAACCCAACAACAGTGCATCAATGAACTTAATTCGACTTTTGTTGATGAAGCACAATCAAGGACTACTGTTTATTGATGGTTTGCCGACTTCAATCGTGGCCGTAGTTCTGTTAAAGACGAATTTCGCGAAGGACGTCCAAAATCAGTTGTTGTTCCGGAATACAGTGATGCTGTGCGTGAACTGATACTGCAAGATCGTCATGTGACTTATCGTGAGATTGAAGTATCCTTGGGCAATATTACATGAACATTTGGCCGTCAAAAAGATTTGTTTTTTATCTCAAATCCCGAAATATAAAAGGTAACCTTCGTATTTGAACTTTGTTTTTAAATAGACTGTTTTCCCACCTTGGACTTCGTTAGAAAAAATTTTCTAACTTGAAGTTGCTTGGTCAAATATTTCAAAAAATATTATTAGAATTTTTAAATTTTTGAACTCGTTTTTTTTTTTTTTTTGAGAAAAATTAGAGCTTATTTTACCAAGTAGAATGTAATTTTGCTAATTCAAGACAACCTTAGAAGAGTCTCCCCTTTGGCTACATCTAAATATGTAAATATGTAATAGATATTTGTTTTAAAGGGTTAAATGTATAATACTCAGGGGCGTAATAATCATAAAGTAGGCATCTGGACTAGGGTTGTCAGATGGTAGGGACTCAGCTAACTGTCCAGGTATTTTAAATAAATATTTAAAACATAAGTAAAAACGACTTAAAAATTAGAGAATCTACTATCATTGTTTTTGAATTTACTTTATTTTAGAGAATAATAAAAATTATATTGTAAACTTAGTAATAATTTAGATAATTTAAAATTTAATAACTTAACACAGCGAAAAAATATCCAGACCAGAAAACTGATGTCCTGCTTTTCAACTTTTTCGCTACTACTACACAACCCTACTTTGGATCTTGTATTTTAGAGGCCTATTTTGAGTCCATTTGAGCCTATATCATAATTATAAGCATAGTTTCCTTTGAGCTGAGCAAGAACGCAATTGCTGAATAATTTTAAGGACATTGCAATAATATGTACAGGGAAATTTATTTTCTGCACATTTACAATCATAAAATTCAATAAAGTTAGGAAATTACTTAATCTAAAAGAACCTAATTGCTTTCGTTTTTTTTTTTTTCCAATAAACATTTATTGTACATTAATATTTTTATATAATACAATTAAAAAAGTATTGCACCAATTTGTTTTTGTTTGAATTTTTTTTCGACCATAGTTAATTAATAGTTAATTTTCAGAAAAATTAGAAGGAACTCTAATTATAATTAAAGCTTGGTAAAGCCATTCGTTGAAAGAGAAGAATTAGTAAAGAAGAAGCTCTATTTATAATATGTATTACATTTTTTTTAAGAATGAGCGCCCAAATTGTACAGCACGTCATGAGTATTTTATTTTATATTATATAAAATTTTGCAACTTTTATTTTTCTCCTTGATAGAAGTCTAATTAATTTAAATATGATTTAAAGGAGTTCTACTATCTCAAATATTTGATTCTTTATTTTTTATTGGATTTTAATAAAATTTGAGATGTATTATAGTTTCCCCTCGGCCGCTGGGTGGGTAGTAAAGATTGGCTCTTGGATTATGAATCGAAGTTTGTCTCTAATTCCAAAATTATTAAAGATAAAAGATAATGATAGATAAATTTCATTTAAAATTTGTCTCCATTCAATTATTTAAATAAAAAACTAAAAATGTCTGATTATGAAATTTTATTTTTATGTTTAAAATAGGTCCTAGAAACCCTTTTCATTTCAAAAAGATTTAATAAGTTAAATAGTTTTCGAGACCTATTCATTTGAATTAGATATTAATATTCAATATATGCCACAAATGAACTTGACAGTTTATTTAAAAAAAAACATTTTCTCTGTCTAATGCAAATGAAGCACAGTGATGCCACGGATAGGTGTAAAATTTTGTGATCAAATCATGTCTTGATAAAAGAACTTTTTGACTCTAGAAAAGATTTTAAATGTTCCAATGACTAACAGTTGCTGTCTCCAAAAATTATTAATCTTGACTGTATGATTGCGCTTATCTAAAATTTGGATATTTAAGGAACAAAAAGATTTCAACTCTTTTTAAAAAAAACAAAAAAAAAAAAAAAAAAAACAGAAATTTTATCCTTTATGGACCTTTCTTTGCTCCTGTAAGTACAAAGAAAGGTTGCATATAACCTGTGTGAAAGACTACACGCACACGCACACACATACACAAACACACACTTACTTTTGAGAAGTTTATTAAATTTAAATAAAATATATATGTACATATATTATAATTTGAATAAAAGGTTTAAATTAAGGACAGGACATTTTAGTACCTCCACAAATGTTTTGGAGACATCGGAAAAATAACTTATGAAAATTTATCAATCACTACTAAAAAGGGGAGGATGAAAATCTAGTCAAGGCCCCCTGGTATTTGTGACTTGTGAATGAATATTAAATGGCTAGTTAATGATTACAATAAATAATTGTTTAATGGCAAAATATTGGCAAAAAATAAATATTTATTATACAAAGTGGTTGATTAAAAAAAAATCGAAAAATTTTCAGATTAATTTTGAATTAACTTTGAATATTTTTTTGAAAATTTTTAAAATTTTAACTTTAAATTATATAAAATTTATATAAAAACCCAATTCCCAAAACCCACCAAAAATTTAAATTTTTTTTAAATAAAAAAAAAAAAAAAAAAAAAAAAAAAAATGAATCCCAGAATCTTTTAGTAATAAAATGCCATGAAAATGTATAATTAAACTACTTCATACTTTTATCTTTTTCATGCATTTTCTAATGGAATAAAAATACATTTCAAAATTGGCAGTATTAATAGCTTAAGACTTTTGATCATTTATATTTACAAAACAGAAACACAAAAATAAGTTAGTTTTAAAATAAACTAATTATAAAAAAAAACGTAAAAACAGAATTATTCACAGTAGCTTTAATAAATAATGAATTCAAGAGTAATTTTTGAATCAAAACGCGGTGACCATGCAAACAAGCATGCACAGAAAGGTCCGCGGGGGACGGAATGGATTTTCAAAAAACAATTGAAAACAAGAAATATATAGAGTGCAATTTAAAAATAATAACGAATCACATTTCACATTTGACACGAGGACATGCATTCCTCCTTAAAAAGGACTAGAAATTTTAATGCTATCTCCATGAAAAAAAAAAGTTTGAGCAAAATAAGCTAAAAAGTGGAATAATAATACAAATATTTAAACAATTTTTTTAATTAGTCAGTCTTTTTGAATGGCGGGTTTTCAAATCTTATCCTTCTCCCAGCATTTCCTAGGAAAAAACCTATTTTTATATATCTCTTAACAGGCCAAAATGCACGCATGCTTATATCTATGGCGGTCAAAATATTAATTCTAAAAATTATTTAAGTTAGCTTAGAATAATGGTTGTCAAAATTAAGAGCCATATTTTAATTTTATTTATTTTAGTATTAGTGTGGATATATTTGAGATGATTATTAAATAAAAATGCTTAAAATTTGGAATGTCTGACTGCAAAATAATTGTAAAAAAAATTGCGCATAATAAAACCAAAATTAAAAATGGAAAATTTAGAAAAAGCTCTTTCGGTTTAAATTTTGACAGTGAATTAGAATTCAAATTTAATGTAAATAAAACACAATTATTGTTTAAATTTTAAAAATAATTTTAATTCTGATATAAAATATTAATTAAAATAAACAAAATGTAAATCCATATGAATTAAAACTAGCTGTTTTTCTAAATTACTATCACACCTTTATTTAAGCAAATATTTCGGGGCGCAAGATCCTCGCCATCCTCAGTGTTGATAGCTGTTTTTGGGGTGATTAGATCATAAGAGTTTATATTGTATTTATATAGCAAACATCCATCAAAGCTGAGGATAGCGAGCGCCTTGAGTGCCGAAATATTTGCTAAATACAAGTGTGAAGGTGATTTAGAAAATCACTTGGTTTTAATTCATCCGAATTTCCAAAAAAAAAAACCGTCCATCAAATCATCGTTTACAAAATATATGTTGGTGCCGATAATTTCCACAGATTTTCATTATTAATTATTTATATAATTACAATAATATTAAAATTTATTAATTATAAGAATTTTCTAATGAAAATCTATTTTTGAAACGTAAAAGAAAATATTACCTCATACTAAACTAATACCACAAAATAGGCCTTTTAAAATAAATTTTATATTATACAATAAAATATTTTTATTTATTTTTTTAATCTTGCGATTAGGTAGTCTTCCTTGATCTGCATGAATTTTTCTTAATAGGAATATTGTAAAAATAAAAAAAAAAATAAAAATTTATAAAATTAAAGAGCCAAAGAAAAAAATTCTCATGAGAAGCTAAAATAAATAAATTATTAACGATTATATTATATTTCTTTAAAGGAGTCTGGGAATTCTTTTAGCTGGTATTTCAAATTATATTTGATTGCCCCAATATTATTCCTTCGATTTGAAAGAGAAGATTAAAGAATTAAATTCAAAATGACTTATTGAATCAATTTATATGGAGAATACCGTCATAATTTTAAAAAGTATAAAATGAATATATAAAAAAAAATACCTAAATGGAAAATAACCTTTTTCACTTCAAATTTTGGAGGAGTGATGCTTATTTGTGATATAATAACATCAAAGTTGCTTTTTATGTAAGATCAATTTAAATACTGTCTTCGGGCTTCAATCGATTTCTGTACTTTGTTTTAATATTCATTAGAGTGGAAAATTTTTAATTTTATTTATGTTTAATGAGCTTTCATTATTCCACAAAATTTTCATTTTTACCCTAATTGGGTTAATTAACTTCATTCGCAGACTCTTGCTTTAAAGGATTCAAATTTTAAAAGAGTATTGCAGTCGAGACACCCATTTGTTAACAAATTTAACATTATCTTTAAGAGAGTCAAATTCAATAGGCTGATTAAAATTTTTAAATTAATTATATTATAATATTATAGCTTGCTCGAAATTGACAAACCAAAATATTAAATCCCCTCTCAGGATCAATCATCACTAGCTATTTTTTTTTAATAAACTACGATGCATGAATAGTGTCTGGAATTCAAATTAGCGAACATTATTAATTCGCAGAATGGAATATGAAAAGGAGATCTCATCTAAAAGATTCGTTGATTAAAGAATTCAACCGAGTGATAGGAAGGTACCTTTGCAAGAGGCTTTAATAGGACCACCTGAGGAGGAGGCTTAATAAGGCCTGGATGCTTCTTTGGACCGTTTCAGCTGAACCTTTAACCTTTTGGTACCAATTTGAAATCCGTTCATTGCTTGAATAGCTGCTTGAGCACTCAATGAGTTGTCATAAGATACAAACCCTAAAAAAAAACATTATTATTAATATTATTGTATTAATCATAATCGTTATTATATTTTAAAGAAGAAAAGGAAGTATGGCAGATATCTTTTTAATAACATACTATATATATTTTTTTATAAAGTAAATATAGCCTGAATATTTAACTTATTACTTAAATAATATCTGAAATTTGAAAAACAAAAAATCTCATTATACTCGTATTGGCAATAAAGTTGTCTCATTACTTACAAGTATGAATATCTCTCTAAATACCAACTTATGAAAAGTATTTTTACATAATTTCTTGTTGTTGAATTTAGTAAAGTCTCGAGAGCTTGCGTATCTCTGGATCTTATATTTAATAATTATTGATATATTTTATTTATTTATTAGCAAGTACCTGGAACCTCTTTTCAAAAGCCGACCCCTATACCTATATTACATCTTACAATTTATATAAAAACTTTTAATTTCTAAATGACTTCTTCAATTATATTGAATAGAATGATGAATAGAATATTTATTTATTTATTTATTTAAAACCCAAATTATATTTTATTTAGAGAAAAATAAAAGATGAATTTACAATTTTTGAAGAAGAAAAAATGTCCTTTATATTATTTTATATTTATATTTGTAGAGTTTAATTCGACACCAATTCATCACAAACCCTGTGTCAAATTGCGGGACAAAATAGTAACTAGTTCAAAAGGTTGTCTGACTTCCACGTCAGTAATCTTTATAAGACTTCTTCGGTCAGTACCAAATGTGCTTTTCCTCTCCATAAATCCTCTATTATATTAATATAATAAATCTTAAAAACATATTTATTAATATAAAAAAATAGAATAATATATTTATATAACAATTGATCTTGATAAAATTAATTTTCGAAAATTTTAAATTTTCTTTAATATTATTTGTTATTTGAAATATTTAATTAAAAAGCTTCTTCTAGAATTTTGTCGGTATTTTCTATTAACAAATAAGTTCTTATATGAGATAGACAGTTTGAATCATAATAAACAAAAATAAAAATACATGCATAGGAACGGGGATGAATTTAAAAAATGAGCTTTTATGGTTTTAGAAGTATACACATAATATTTATTTTTCTCATTCACTAACTTAGAATATTTCTTGCCGATTTATTCTTACCAAAACACTTGGAAAGATTGGTCTGTTTATCTATAAAGACTTTGGCTGATATAACAGTGCCGAAAGGAAGAAACGTTTGCGCAAGGTCCGCGTCGCTGAATTCTTGTGGCAGATGATAGATAAACAAGTTGGCACCTTCGGGACCTTCAATCTGTTTCCCTGCTGGAGATCCTGTGACAGCTCCAGTAACTGTTGTAGCTGCACCTGCTCCTCCAGCAGCCGAAGTGCTCGGGTTGCTGAATGCTGGGAATCCTTCATATCATAAATACAATTAATTATTTAATATTTTTGTAAACATTAAAAATATAGGTGTAAAAATAGAAAAAAAGACTTTCTTCTAGGCAAATTATTAGGCCTTATTTAAAAGACCATAAAAGATGAAGGATAAAAAAATATTTTCAATTAAAATTGTTCATAATGAATAGAAAAAATTTTTATATGAGTATTATTTTGCTAATAGTTAAAGAGATATTTTGATTTTTCATGTTTGAACTTTAAATGTCGTAGAACTTGGATTAGGTCATTTTGTTGCCTTTGGTTCTTAATTAAAAGTTTATATAAATAAAATTTCGTTTCAAGTCGTTTAGACACAATCTACGCAAAAATAAACAGTTGAGATTGTCTTAACCACTTTTTTGGACTCACGTGAGCGAAATTCGTGGAAATCCATTGAAATCTCCTGTTGAAAATAAGCGATTACAACATTTTCCTATAAACACCGACTATAAAAGCTATTTTACCAACCTCTTCCTCAAGATTTACATTTTCGAGTAATATAATCTTAATATATAAAATCGTAACTAATATCAGAAAACGCTGCTTCAGCTTAGATCATTCAACATACAATCATGTATTTCTGAATTTACGAGGGCGGTCTGAAAAGTGAGGTAAGTAATAGTGAGATGGCAGAGATCTCGTTTTAAACGATCGTCGATTGAAGGTGTCTGTGATAGCTGACACTATTGGCATATCAAAAGAACGTGTTGGTCATATCTTACAAGAACACTAGCATGAGAAAACTATCAGCAAGATGGGTGCCGCGTTTGCTAACTGAGGACCAGAAAAGAATTCGTGTAACCACTTCTGAGTTATGTTTGAGACTTTTTAAGGTTAATCGCACTGAATTTTTGCGTCGATTTATTACTGTTGATGAAATTTGGATACACCACTACACACTCAAAACAAAAATTCAATCAAAACAATGAGTAGAAGCCGATTTCAGTGCACCGAAGAAAGCAAAAGAGGTTCAAGTTTATGGCCACTGTGTTTTGGCATGCTCGGTGTGTTATCTGTATAGATTATCTCCAAAAGGGCAAAACAATCACTAGAGAGTACTACGCGTCGCTATTGGACCAGCTGAATAAAAAATTAAAGGAAAAATGACAGCATTTGGCTAAAAAAAGTGTTGTTCAATCACGATAATGTACCGGCAAAATTAGTTGAATTACGATTCTAAATTCTTCCTCATGCACCTTACAGTCCAGATTTAGTTCTGTCGGACTTTTTCTTGTTTCCCAACATGAAAAATTGGATTGGTGGGGTTGGTAAAAGATTTTGGTTTGGTGGGATTGGTAAAAGGTTTTCATCAAATGAAGAAGTGATTGCAGAAACAAACGATTATTTTGATGTATTTGATTCGTCGATATATTATAGTGATGGGATTAAGCGACTTGAATATCGTTGGAACAACTGTATCGAGCTAAAAGAAGACTATTGATGTTGGAATTTGGAGTCAATAAGAGAAATGGTTAAACATATAAATGGGAAAGTATTATCAAAATCAAAGATAACAAGTTCCAAATTTAAAGTCAATAAGATAAGTAAAGACAAAAAATATTTTTATTAATATAGTTCTTTTAAAAATACTATTAATTATTATTCTAAAATAGCTCCTTTTGGACTCTAAAATCACTATTTATTGCAAATCTTGGTATTAGTTTTCCAGATTTTATTTTCGTATTTAAATATTTAAATATCTTTTTAAAATAATTATGTCGAAGTTTAAGTGGCAAGTCATCAGAAGTGATCAATTAGGTCGCTACCTCCCGCACCAAAAAAAAAAAAAAAAAGGAAATTTGTAGAAGACAAAGATTAAGATGAAATTCACAAAAAGAAATAAATACAAAGAAATAAAAATCTAGTATGACTAATCGCACATCACACAACTTTCTCTTACCTAAGTTAAGGAAAGTTAAGTGATGTGTTCTGACATCAGATTTTTTGCATCGGGGCGCCTAGGTAGCCGTTTAATGCCAATTTAATACCAATTTAATCGAATTCGTTAAAGTAGTTTAAGAAAAAATCGTAAAAAACTAAAAAGAGTACATCAGTAAAGTGGGCTCAAACAGTTTTTTTTTAGAGGGGGGGGGGGAGGATGATAAAGATTAATATATTTCAAAGATCATCTAATAAATAATTGATATATAAATTTTAATCAAAATCATTGGAGCGAATTTTGAGAAGATGGAATAAAAAGCAAAAAAGTTAATTAGTAAAGGTAGTAGTACTGTGCGGCCAATTTTATTGAAAAGCTTCGAAACTTATGCGACGAGAGTACCTAGCTTAAATATATAATTTTAGCCTCCTATGTTTTTTCGTTTTTGAGAAAACTTGTTCACAGTCTCACATTAATACAGAAAGACAGACAGACCATCTTACGAGACTCATTTTTTGTGACACAAGAGCCCTCAAAAAGTGGATTTCCGTTGAAATCTCGAGATCGAATTTTTTTTTTTGCAATCGCAATACTTTTGCACTATATATTTCATATATAGGTAAGAGAAAGTAAAAATCAACTCTAAACATTTAAAAAAAAACTCTTCTCCCTCTCCGAAAAAAAAATTAATAAATAAATGTGCATGACATGGCAACTTTAATTAAGTTAGATTTTCAACAGCTTTTATTTAATCATGAAAAACATTTGTTCAAAGGTGAGATTTCACAGAATTATTGGCAAGAATTTTTGTTGACAATTTATAAGATCTCTATATCATTTGAACTTAATATTTGTTTTTAGGCACCGAAAAACCCTAGAGGGTTGGACCATATTCAACTTTCATATTTTGATCACTTTATTCCACAACTGCGAGTCTTTTTCTGGTTTTCTCGATATCAGAGCATAGAGAACTGTAAATTTTCTGAATATGCAAAAAGCGTTTCATTCGATAATAGCTTATTCTTATTGCATTTGGCAGCTATCTAGCCTGAGATATTTTCCCTTGTGCTATTTTTGCCCAATGAGAAAAAAAGGCCAATGGTCCTGAGACTCTCTTCCTCGCTACCTGCTTACATACACAAGATTCATTGAATCTTCATGTCAATGTATTTTTATATTAATAAATTGTTCTTGATATATTCACCTGTTTTATTCATCAGCAATGTACTCCACATACTTTTGCTCAGTTCGTATCTTTTTTTTTAAATTTCTGGTAACTTTTTCCAACCCTATGTCTAATGGCACCTTTATATAGAGCAGAACTGGAAGTCGAGTCATTCAAGTATACTATAACAGTAACCGTAAGTAAATATTTTTTATTTTATTTTTACAAAAAATATTCAATTCTTAATTATATTATTTCAGCAAATTAGGGTTATCTATTATTATTATTATTATTTTGAAATTTCCATATTAAATCTGGTCCAATCATAAAACTTTCATTACATTTTGAAAAATTGTAAAAACATTAAGTAGCTCTTAAATCTTTGATATTTCCAAAAAGAAAATCCTCAAACGATAGTCTCGATCCCTATATTATAAATTATGACATGCAGTAGCAGAATCTTTATTTAAGAGTCCGGGTAGAATTTTTTTTATAAATCTTAGGATGATTTGGTATTTTTGCAACTTTTCTTGTTCAAAATTGCTTTTAAAACTTTTTTTTCCACTTTTCACCTTCTTCCTTCTTTGCTAGTATATTTCTCTTGATTATTTGCAATTTTCTTATTATTTATTAATTTTTTTCTTTTTTTTGGAGAGAGCTGGTTCTCGCCTGAATATGCCCTGATATTTTATTATTACAATAGAATGTACTAAAATAAATTTTGCGATCGCAATACTTTCTCACTCTATATAATATTTCATAGGTAAGAGAAAGTAAAAAGATTTTGATATTTTTAAAATATAAATTGACAAAAAAAGTGGGCAAATTTCAGATACATGTATTTTGAACTCAGGGAACTTCGAAACTTGTATTTTCATTGAAATCTCAACATCGATTCTTTTGTGACCACAATAATTTTCCTATACTAATAAAATATATTTTTATTATATAAATAATAGAAAGTAAAAATTATAAATTGCATATCGCCACATTCACAACAAAAATTACATAATCGACGAATATAGATATATATAGTATATGAAAGATTATGTAGTGGAGTCAAATTTTCAAACAAAAGTTGTTCCAAATGAAATGTTTTGAAGGGACATATTATAGGCTAAAGTTAATATTTATTAAAAAAAGTTGAAAAACCAAAGGAAACTTCATATAAAGTACGCCTTGAAATTGGAATATAGAATCCCGCGTCTAGGTAATGAACGAAATATAAATTCAAAAATTCATGATTGTACGTTGAATGGTCTAAGCTGTAGCAACGTCTTCTATTAAGAGTTACGATTTGTGGTATTAAGATATACACAGTATAAGACAGATTATGACACAACATGGATTCCACTCTTTCATAAGGAAACACTGACTGATGATAGATGAATAAATTTTATGCGAGACGTCACATAATTTCAAAGTATTAGAGAGATTTTTATTTGTACTATATATACTCACTTTAAACATATTTGTTATAGCTATATTTATGAAATTAAAATTTTTATTGATATGATAATTAAAATTATCACATTTATTCAAATATTTTTAATAAAAACGAAAAAAATTTTCCTTAAAAAAAATAAATAAGTACGTGTTTTAATTAAACACTAATTCCTCTAATTTATTAATATATATTGAGTTATTGGTTAATTTTTTGTTAATTATTTTATTTAATATATAATGAATATATATATTCGGTAGTTGCAAAAATAATGTCTGTTTTTAATGCAAAATTTTAAACACAAAAATCTCCAGTTCTACTTAACCGTTTTAATCGAAGTAACAACCGTTTTGATCTATACACTTTTGCCAACATGATAAGAGCTTATTAATGCCTTTTATGAAAAAGTCCGGTTCTCTAGATTTGATGAAATCTTCAAACGCAATTTCGGCATCGGTCTGGTTTTTAAACACTCTCCCATGTAGAAAGTTCGTTAAATGTGAGAACAAATGAAAATCAATCGGGGAGAGATCTGGCGAATAGGGAGGATGAGGCAGACTTTCATATCCAAGTTGGTTCAATTTTTGCAGCGTGACCCGTGCAAGATGTGGGCGTGAGATATCATGAAGAAGAATCGGTCCTTTTCTGATTATCTGGACATTGTTTTTGCAAAAGCTGGGGCATTTCATCGATTTCTCTACAGTACTTCTCGGCAGTTATTGTTTCATCCAGTTTTAACAAGTTATAGTGGATTAAACCTGCACAAGACCACCATACAGTCAGATCTTTTTCGGGTGCAAATCCGGCTTAGGAAAGTGTTTCGGCTTTTGATCTTTGTCCAACCATTGACCCGAACGTTTTCTGTTATCGTAGAGCACTCATTTTTCATCATAGGTCACAATGCGATGAATAAATAAATAGGTTGTCATTTTTGTTGCGCAAAAGAAGGGAAGAGCAAATTTCAAAACGACGATTTTTGTTCATTTCTGAGAGTTCAAGTGGAACCCATTTGTCGAGCTTTTTCACATTTCTCAGCTCATGCAAATGGCATTCAATAGTCGAATAGTGAACTTGCAGCTCTTCTGCAAGTTCTCAAGTCGTTTTCGATAGGTCAGCCTCAACAATTTGCTTCAGTAGTGTATTATCGACAGCGCCAGGCCGACCCCCACCCTCCTCGTCCAGGAGACTTTCTTCACCGTTCCGTAATTTTTCGAACCAACGACATACAGTTCTTTCATTAGCAGAATCTTCACCAAAAGTCTGGTAAATTTTCGGCTCGTCTCTGCTGCTCTTGTGCCTAATTTGAATTCATACAAAAAAATTGAGGGAATTTCTGATTTTTCCATCTGTAACAAAAAGATAAACAACTTTTGTAAACTGTGGTTAAAAGTAAAATTTTTAGCACAGATAGATAGGGCAGGTAATGCCCTTTAAAATAATATATAACTTGATAACATTTTTGAAAAACTTTATTAGTAAAAAATGCATTAAAGTTTGACATAACAAAAACGGACATTATTTTTGCAACAATCGAATATTTGAAAAGGAGTATTAACCTACATTGACCTATAAGCACGAAAATTAAAATTGGAAGTTGAGCATTTTTACTGCTAGAGAACCTGCTATCCAGGTAGTTATTAAGGTTAGTTTTATTTTACACATTTTTCAATAATTAATATACATTTTTATGTATATTAGAATGTGCTCAGATTTTTCTTTACGAAGAATTTTAGATTGATTTAAATTAGAAATTTTTTCCTCATATTAGGTCTATATTCTATTTTTAGAATTAATTGTAAATTTATTTTGTATTTTAAATACATTCCCACTGAGTAGTTTTCCCCTTAACATGGCTTTATTGAGACGGTAAGTCTTCTAAATTTCTTACCAGTATACTGTTGAAGTGTAGAGTATGCATTGGACAAGGCATCGAGACTTTGTCCTGCCGCGGCTGCAGCAGCTGCAAGACCATTTAAGGGAGTGACACCGGCCAATTGTCCTAAGGAAAGACTTTGAGCTGCCGCGTTTTGAGACGTTCCTGTGCCCGGGCTTAAGGGACTCCCAGTCCCTTGGCCTCCTCCGCCCATCGACCCTGAGGCATCAAACCAGCTTTTAGTTTAGTTATTCTTAAATCCAAAGAAATATTATATCTAAAATAATTGCATTTTATTATTATTGAGATTGAAAATAGCCAGCAAAAAAACGCCAAAATAGAAAATGGAAGGTCTCAGTGTTCATAAAGCAGATATTAAAATCGCTGCCGTTTTTTGCGTTATGCAATTTCCGAAAGGTGGGTTTAAGATGCAAGAGATTACATAAATCTGTTCGTGTTTGCTTGCTGAAAGGTAGACCACCTAAATGATCAGGTCACCACATTCTCGGAACCGGTGTGGGTCTTTTCTCTGAATTTAACACAAAATGCGACACACTTTCACAGGATTTTGTGTAAACTCAATTTCATGATTTTTGGACTAGGTGTAAACGTAAAGATTTGTTAAAATCCGGGCAGTGGGGGTCAAATTTGAGATTTTTATTCATTTATATATACTAGCAGGCTCAAAATAAATGGATGTGCCTAATATCATGAAGCAAGAGCTGACTTGCTGACATAAGGGTCTGTAATTAGCTTCCCGTCTTGAACGTTAATTTGCATTTAATTTATATTGATTATCAATAAATTTAACTAAATATGGACGGAGTGGTTTAAGATAAAAAAGGAATCACAAGAAAAATAATTATATATTTCATCTTTTGTATTTTTGGCTATTAACTAATAGTGTTATGAAAAGAGTGATAAAATTCAAGAGAAAAAAATGGGAGTAAAGCCTTGAAATACATAGAGGAATCAAAATAAAAGACAATTTTCTACCCGATATATTTTATTTAGTCTTAGTCTATGTTTCGGGGACTATAAGCCATCCAAATTAACAACAAATTTGGCTTCATAAAAGACATTTAGATTTTAATTTTTTATTATTTTTTTTTTTTTTGGGTCTGGGATTTGCGAGGAAAGGGGAAAAGTCGTAAAAAAAAAAAAAAAATAATAAAACAAATGAAAATAAATAAAATAAGGTTCGTGCATCCCGCATTCGCCATAAATATTTCAAATTTACAATATATAAATGCATTTATTAACTAGGTAGCCCAAGTGCCGGGCAGCGAGTGAATAGATGTCTATCCACGTTGTCGAGAGAGGTGAAAACAGACATGAAGGGGGAAGAGGAAGCGCAGAAAAAATTGCGCATTTACATATAGGATACTCATAAAAGATAATAAGGTGGTAGAATATTACGCAAACACATCATATGCAAAATTTTAATATATTACAGTGGTGACCAAATAGCATCACTTTTTTACTGTTTTAATATTAAGATATGGGGATAATTATCACTCTTGTCCAATAATATTTTGAGAAATAATATACGCAGCGGTTATATGTGACGCAACCTTTACAATACAGTCTAACAGCGCTACAGCAAAATTTTCAAAGGTTTACAGTAATACCTATATAACAAGATGTGATGCAATAAATTTTGAAATATTCATAGCAATAAATACATTAATACATATACATACTATCAAGGAGTATATGCTATATTTACATCAGTGTCTTTTTTCTCATATTTTCCTTTTCTCCCTCGCATTTAAGTCCGAAATAAAATGTGATTCAGGCATTCAGGTTTTCGCTATCGAGTTGGTGGTTGACTAAATTTTCTAATTATTAGTTTATTATAGTAATTATGTGATACATTTCTAAAAACTTTTAAATCTCATCATTCTCTTCACTATCTAATATCAGCCCATCGACAATGTTGAATCGATGTTGGGGATCAAGGGAATGTTGACAAAGCACACTTTTCCTATTTCCCTTTTCTAATATTGTATTTGTGCTGGTATATTCTTTTTTCAAAAAATTATGTTATTTTCTCAATATAGGTCATGTCGCAATATTTGGTTTTTCCACCTTCTTATAATAATAAAACATATGGGGCCGAAAATTGTCATTTATTTGGAATACTTTAAGAAAAATCGTTATAAATTTTTACTAATGTTTTTTCAAATGAACAAAATTATAAAATTATTGATGCTACTATTTATTATTATGTAATAATATATTTAGAGTTTGCTACTGGGCGATCTAATCCGTTAATTTGTTTTTATGAAAACAAAAAATATTGACTAGTATTTTTATCCATCTCATATTCGATATTTTTACAAGAGGATTAAAAAATAATTTCAATATTTTTCCAAACAAATGAGAAATAATTCTTACATTTACCTATTCATCTGTCTAGCTATCAAAATATTGGTAAAAAAAATATTTTTAAAAAATCAAAAAAGAAATCAACTTGATTTGTTAATAAAAATTCTCAATTTGTCAATTATTATATTTTAGTAGAAAGTAGAAATGACTAACTATAAAGATTTTATTTTTTTCTTAAATTAAATAATCCCCAAGCGATAAAAATGTATTTCAATTATATTGGCTATTGGCTATCAATTAATTAAATAAATATGGACCTAGTCTTAAAGGACTCATATGCGGAAAGATTTTTAAAAAAATTAAATAATAGATGTTTCATGTCAAGAGAATTTTCTAAAGACCTCTTGGTCCCTGCAAAAACAAATATAATATAATAAATATTTTAATAAGGGTAGAGGACATCTTACCAATTTATAATACTTTTGAGTCGAATCATATAATCGGGAAAGTAAAAATTAGGCAATTACAATAAGATCATAGTTATATAATTTAAATTTATTTGTGGATGTTACTTTTAAGTTTTCTTTCGAAATGGTAGTAACTTAATTTGTCGTGAAATCTCTTTCATATAAAAAAAAAAAAACCACTCAATAAGTCCCAAGGCTAACTAGTAAAAAATATTTTTTTTTGTAAATTTGACTTTATTCATCTACATAGTCTCATTCAAGAGTGAAACATTCATTCCAACACTTCTCTAACATTTCGATGCCTTTTTTGTAGACCGATTTATCTTTGGACTCAAAATAGGCGTTTGTTGAGACTATTACATGAGCATTTGACTCAAATCTCTTTCCCTGGAGCATTTTTTTGTACAGGTAATAGTCGCTGAGAGTCAGATCCAGAGAATCCTGTGGATCGCACTTCAATTCGTGCAATTTTGCCATCGTAGTCAACGACTTGTGACACAGTGCATTTTCTTGGTGAAAGAGCACTTTTTCTTTTGCATTTGGGGCCCTTTTTTTTTTGCAATATCTTCGTTCAAACGCACCAATAATGTCATGTAATATTCGCTGTTGATGGTCTTTCCTTTCTCAAGATAGTCGACTATTAAAATACCTAGCACATCCCAAAATACGGAGGCCAAAAGCTTAGCGGCCGACATTTGCGTTTTTGGTCGCTTCGAACTTTTACCGGCTGCTGTCCACTCAGCTGACTGACGATTTGATTCCGGAGTATAGTGGTGGATCATATTTTATACATTGTCACATACAGATGCTGAACCCTCTGGTCGCCCGAATTCGGTAGTAATTCCAGAAAACATAAAAAAATGCACAAAATCGTTTTGGAAGACTGTAAAGTGAAGTCACATGAGATAGGTGATACCTTAAAGATATCAAAAGGCAATGTATACACTTTTTTGCATGAGCATTGTCCATGAGAAAGTTATGTTCAAAATGGGTGCCGCGCTTGCTCACAATGGACCAAAAATAGCAACGCGTCGATGATTCGGAGCGCTGTTTCGAGATGTTTAACCGTAATAAACAGAATTTTTTGCGTCGGTATGTGACAATGGATGAAACATGGATCCACCACTACACATTGGAAGCAAATCATCAGTCAGCTGAGTGGATAGCAGCTGGTGAAAGCCGTCCGAAGCGACTAAAAACGCAAATGGTGGCCGGTATGGTTTTGGCCTACGTATTATGGGATGCGCAAGATATTTTATTCGTCGACTTGAGAAAGGAAAGACCATCAACAGCGAATATTACATGGTGTGTTTGAAAGAAGAAATTGCAAAAAAAAAAAAACGGCCCCAAATTCAAAAGAAAAAAGTGCTCTTTCACTAAGAAAATGCACCGTGTCACAAGTCGTTGGCTACGATGGGAAAATTGCACGAATTGAAGTTCAAATTGCTTCCCCATCCACAGTATTTTCCGGATCTGGCTCCCAGCGACTACTACCTGTTCACAGATCTCAAAAAAATGCTCCAGGGAAAGAGATATCCGTCAAATGCTCAACATAGCCCCAACAAACGCCTATTTTGAGTTCAAAGATAAATCGTTCTACAAAAAAGGCATCGAAATGTTAGAGAAGCGTTGGAATTAATGTATCACTCTTTTAAGGAGACTATGTTGATGAATAAAGTCGAATTTTGCAAAAAAAAATGTTTTTTTAGTAATTAGCTTCGGGACTTATTGAGTGATGTGTTATATACACTCTACGATTAGTTCCAGCAGATTTTGTACTATAGCTTTGAAAGCTATAATAAAATCAAATAAAAAATAATAAAAATGTCCAAATAATTATTTAAGGTTTAAGATATTATTAGGCAACACAAAAAACATAAAAAGTCCATAGGTAGAAAATTTCATAATCAGGTACATATTAAGAAAATTACTATTTAGATTTATGGCTAATAATAACTTAAGTTGAAGAAAGCTAGCGCTTGTTCAATCAAGTTATGATCTTGAGCTATTTGACTACTCATATGTCCGAAAATAGTACATAGAGCAATCAGCTTCTGTTTCAGTGTTTTACCTTCTACATGTACTCTTAATCAGGGTCAATCCTCGGTCAGGAAATATTTTTTATATATAGGATCAATAAGTCGTCCAAGTATTTTTAAGATTGTAAGCTAGGAATATCTTTTAAATTTACTTTGTTGATGGCGAAATGTTTCAAACGCAACTTTTGTTAACATAAGATTCTAATTTGTCGATTTGTTGTTGTTGGCTCCATGAATCTCAACTAATTTTACATCTTTGGAAATTATTATTTTAATTTGTCATTTTGAAATAGAAAAGAAGTCTATAAAATTAATATAAGCAATGATGGGAATAGTATGAAATAAAAAATACTCATCGTAATATTTGTCATATAATTTCGGTTATAACTTAATATAAATGTAAAAATAAAACATGCTTAAGAAAACAAAATAATTTCAAATTAATTAAAATTTAATCTGAAAGACAATTATAAAAAAATAATCCTTAATTTTAATAGGGCTATAATTTAAGATTAAAATAATTTTGAAAAATTTATAATTTGAATAGATATTAATAAAATTATTTATTTTTTTAATTCTTAGAGTGCAGCGAAGTGATTCTTAAAATTATGAATAAATTATTAAATTAAAAAAAATGTCTTTCAGATTGATAAAAATTTTTATTTTATATACATTTTAATTGAAAAATTATAAATTTGATATATTAAAAGGTTAATATATCAAATTTATAATGTTTCTTTCTTTCTTTGGAAAACTATTTAAATTTGGTGATTTAAATTCCAAAGGTTAATATTTAAACAAAGAGAACAATACAAATCCGAGCAAAATTTAAATACAATGCGATATATAAAAATAAATCTAATTATTTAACACTAAATCCATGCGTTGTTTATCATTGGAATTTGAAAAAAATAAACAAGAATTACTGCGCTGCGTAAAATTATTGATATTTCGACTAAAAAGCTATTAGTGCAAAATATATAAAGGCAAAATAATAGTGGAAAAGAAAGAAATAAAATTAAAAATTTGTGACTGACAGTGGCGTAAATACGAGTATGCAAGTAACGCATTACGTAAGGGCTCAATGGTCTCATAGGTCTGTAACAGTCTACTAAAAATATTATCTGTTAAATTTACTGTAAAATTTTCAAATATATATTTTAACTTTTTGAAAGTTAAAAAATTTAAAAATGAGATAGGTGGTTGTCCGTAGATCAGAAATGTGTGGAAGGAGAGGAAGTCAGCCAATAGGGTAAAATTATTAAAATAAAACTTCCAAAATGTGAAACCTTTTAGCTTTAATGCCATCAGCAGTCACTAGAGCTGAAATAAGCACTAACAATTAAAAATACAGCACAAAATAAATATAAATTTATAACTTACAATGTATGCAGACTCAATCCCAATGCTTTAGGCAATGAGTTGCAGATAAAGTTATATATTTTAATGTACAAAAATATATATATAAAAAATACTTCTTGATATGGCGAAGTCTTCAGAATATATAACATATTTTATCAATTACAAGCAAATTAAATAAATATTAGAAATCAACGAACCTGATGAGATCGCTGACCCATAATACAGATATTAAATGCAGAAATCTTATTAACTAGATCATTCATTTGATCCCAAGAAAATTATATTTATATAAACATGTTATTATTTAGAAATTTTATAATTTATTCTTTGCCAGGTTTTATGATTAGTCATAGTGAATATTTAAAAAGTATTATTTGTACTGGCTACTAAAGGTAAATGGTTCCTTTCCCGTCCTAAGGGCCAAAAATGTATCTATATATTATATTCGCTACCAATTTAAATAAACAAATAAGGACGGAGTCTATAAATGGCTTCAGACCCAGAAAAAAATGAAATATTCAATTTGACAAATTAATAATATCTTACAAAAGATTAGAAAATTATCAAATGTATTATGGGTCAGGGATCTCATCAATTTCGTTGATTCCCAATATTAATTTTAAATAAAATAAATCTTAAATAATATATATAATATAAATTAATAAAACAATTTATATATTCTGAAGGCTCCTCATATAAAGGCTGAGAAGCATAATTAGACTTACGTACACATTCTATATTTTATATATATTTTTGTACATTAAAATATACAACACACTATCTCCCATTTATTGCCTAATGCATTGAATCTGCATACACTAAGCTATAAATTTATTTTGTAAAGTTGCTGTTTTTTTATTGTTGGTACTCATTTCAGCTCTGGTGACTGATGAAGATATTATTTAATTAAAACCGAAAAGTTTCACATTTGGAGAGTTTTATTTCAATAGAGACTACTCTAATGGCGGATTTCCTCTTTTTGTTTTTTATTTGTGCAATACTTTCCTTCTAGCGTAAGAAAAACAATTATTATTGAGTTCAAAAATTGGGGGAAACGTTTTTTTTTTATTTTTTTGTTGTTGTACATATAAAATTTCCTTGCTTATTGATATGGAGAGACCCCAAAAAATTTTTGACTAAATGCCTAAGAGTTACTAGTCTATTAGTACGCCACTGGCAGTCGGAAAAAGTTTCCCTCACCTGAAACGGCATTTTTACTCAGCGAAGTTACAACGGTGAACACAAACGGGACAAAAGAAAGTTAAATTAGAGAAAAGAGAAAAAGAAATTTTGTAAATAAGATCCTTTTGGAGATTTAACTAATAGATATAAAAATTATGGAGTTATGATTAATCCCTTGAGAAAAATTTTGAAACTGATTACTCTTTGATAGATGCATACATATTAATTCTAAAAGTGACAGTATATATGTTCTAGAACAGTATTTCCCAACCTTTTTTGTGCCATGCCCCACCTAAGCCTTTCTAAAATTCTTATGCCCCCTTATGTAACATATACATAATTTTTAATATTAAAAAATTGAATTGTTCACTTAA
>JAAAKE020031337.1:0-27298 GCA_010014785.2 Anisolabis maritima | reverse complement strand
CAAACAAAATATACAAGAAATTAAAGTTAAATTAAAATTGCTATCGACGATGATGCCTAGCAGGCGGTAACAGGAGGTTTACAAATAAAGAATTTTTTTTAATGATCTCGATCATTTTAAAACAAAAAGTTAGTTATTTGGATTTCTAGCCGGAAACATTCGTTGGGGGCCAGGGTATCAACACATGTGTGCTATGCTGCGTACACGAAATATAAACAAAAGCTCAAGTTCCGTGAACATTTACCAGAGAGAGAGGCTTCAATAAAATAAAGAACAGGTGCAAGTATAAAAAAAGAGAATAAACCTCAAAACCTTGCCTGGGCAATCAAACGCCAAACCAAACGACTAGGATCATACTCGTCCATTAAGAATAAATAAATAATAATAATAATATTACATTAAATAATTAAAATAGGCTGTCTTGAAAAAAAAATGATTCTAAAATTAATTCATTTGTGCAATGATAATAAATAAAAAGAAAAAAAAATTAGAATCTGTTTTTTTTTTTCCTATAACATAAGAACGAATTTTAAATGAAAAGTATCTATTCATAAATTTTTTCGATATCAAGATTCCTATTAAATGAGGTGTCGGTGAAAAAAAGGCGTCTAGAACATCTCGTCTGTGTATATGTATGTGTGTCTACAAATCCGATTGCAGTCAAACGGCTTGGCAGATTAAAAGAAAATTTAAAATACTAAGCCCAAAGACAAACTTTTGACAATAATCGACCTTGCTGACAGGGTACTTCATTTGCAGTTGAAACCGGAAAAATAAAAATATTTCATAAACTATTAAATTCAAAGAAATTGTCTCTATATATAGTATTGTTCTATTTATCAACTTGTTTTAAAAAATGTGTTTAAAATGCAGAATAGAAAAATTCTGTAAATAGGCACTATTTATCTAAATTTAATAGTTTATGAATATTTTGATTTTTCAAGTTTTAACTTCAAATGACCATTTGAGTTGGGTTTATTGTTGTTTTTATCTTACTAGTCAGTATAAGTTTATAAGAAGTCTCGTGCTCTTTGGCACCTATTTTTTAAGTGCATCACCGGCTAGATGCTAGTAAAAAATATCAAATGCAATGAAAACTTAATTAAATAGTATGATATATCTATTTACAATTATTTATTGTCGTAATTTGCAAAATTATATAACATAATCTGCAAGAAGACAATATATATATATCATTGCACCTGTTTGCCCATGTGATCGAATGTAATATAAGTACATTCTCACAAGATTGTCACACAAAAATATAAAAAATAGTTGATTATTTTATAAAAAATAAATAAATATTTATATATTTATATATATATTAATTTATGGTCCCTATAAAGGATATACAAATTAGTTTTTATATATATATATATGAAAAATCACATGTTTTTTTTGAAAATTATAAATACTTGATTAAGTACAAAGGATGGAATTCATAAGATCATATTACATTAAGAAGGTAGATTCTTAAGAGCAGTTTTAAACCGCAATTGGAAGTCCAAGCAGATGAGTGGGAGGTGGTTGTTGAGGATGAGGCTGTGGCGGTGGAGGTGAGATGTTTGCTGGATGCAGGAAATGATGAATGGCTGATGTCGGGGAGGAAGGAAGGATTGTTCCTATTTCTGTTGCCTTATGTGGAGGAGATGAAGGCGGCGGTTGAGATTCAAGATGGGTCTGCGTTGGCATCTGGGTTGGAGCCGGTAGAGAAGACAAAGACGGCGATGGCGGATGCAGGTGATGCTGTTGATGATTGTGATGTTGGTGTTGGTAGAGTCTCATACAAGATGACTCTTCATGTTTGTATAAATATGATTTGAGTGCAAAGGCTTTGCCACAACGGTTACACACATGCGGTTTGGTATTCGAATGTGTCTGCACATGGGCACGCAAATTGGATTTATCCGCAAATGCTTTTGTACAAATTGAACATTTGAACGGTTTCTCACCTGAAAAAAAGTTTTACGAAAGTAAATATGAGTTTAATTTGCAATCAGATTTTAGAAATTTTTTTTTATTTCTAAAAAATTTTAATTCATATATAAATATTATAATAATATATAAATAATAATATTTATTAAATGGAACTTTTTTAATTAAGTGAATTAATCAATAAAAGTATATATTGTTCCAAAGTAAAAGTTTCTAATTATTAATAATTTTAGCTTTCTCAAATTCAGCTTCTTTCATTGACTTATTTTCATTGCAATCAATTAATATGATAATTCCTTAAAATAGTTTATTTATAAAATAATAAATAAAAAAGTAATTTTATTTCCCATTCTTGAGACAATATTCGGCACCCTCTTTAAGTCAAAATTACAAATATGTTAAAAAAGTTATAGTTGATGAAAGGCACATAAACGCAAAGAAAGCAGGATAAAAAATTTTAAAAGCGTCATTAATAAATAAATTTCCAACCTTCGCCGTTCATAATTTTCAAATAAAAATCTCTCAATTACCTGTATGAGTGCGTATATGGCCTTGTAAGAGCCAAGGCCTCGAGAAGCATTTTCCGCAATAAGGGCACTTGCATCCCTGGTTATGAGTTCGAACGTGCATCGAGAAGGCAGGCATGGATACATATACTTTATCGCAGTGAGGACATCGTCGAGCTTTCTTGTCGCCGAGGGACCTGTGCGTTTGTCGATGTCGAGCAAGGTTACTCGACGTGCTGTATCGTTTTCCACAATCCGAGCAGGTGTGCATTTCGTTTCCAGTGCCATGTCCAATTGCTGCGCCTTCTGAATTTGGTCCGATTATACTTAGATTGCACTGGTTGTCCTGTAGCTTCTCGTTATTTTTGGAAGAGACTGCAGTAACGGCTGCTACAGCCGCAGCCACTGCAGCCTCCGAAGCGAAATGATTCCAGGAGATTTGACCAGCTGCAGCCGCCAAGCTCACCTCAGCAAGCTGCGTCAAGTTATATAATTCGTCAGGGCATTCAGAAGAGGTCTGTACAGCTGCTGGACCAGCACTATCCCCGCTAAACCATGGAGCAGCTCCGTCATCAGTACTCTCAGGGATGCTGACACGGCGCTCAGGACTCACCTCTGCAAAAAAATAAAACAGTTGTTACCGCATTTCAGAGATTTATTAATTTTTTATTATTTGTGAAAAAAAAAATATTTTTTTATCTTGTTCTTGAGCTCTGAGGGATGAGGTCAATACCCAAGAGTTTTAAATATATTTTTTAAATTCCGCATGATACGTAAAAATATGATGGTAAAAATAGAATTATTGGTTTAAAAAATGACTTATTCTCGTCATTTCTCCTCCAAAGTTCATTCTTATGCAATTATACTTTTTAATAGTTTCGTTATATAAACCCTATTCTATTTTAATTCATTTGTTTTTAAAAAATATGTTGAATTTTAAATAAATTTATATAGGGGATTTTTGGGTACTAGGGGTCAAGAGAACAGTTGTTTTAGAAATAAAAATACAAAAATGCCTGGAGAAAAATATATCAGCGTAGCATGTATATTATTTGTGATTTTACTCTAAGCTTGTGATTATGAAAGTAAACAAAAGAAGGGATAGGAACTTTTTTACAGGATTATGTCGAAGTAGATGACATATTTGGCTTTTCGGAGATGAATCGGTAAAAATAATTAATAGGTTCTGATTCAGGCATAAAATTTTCATTTTTTTTTTTTGCAGAAAAGGTCAATCAAAAATTATTTTCGAAAATCAATTTATGAGACCAAACGAATAATAAAGATCTTTATTGAAAGTGTTTTATTTTGGGGCATTCTGGAAAGGAAATTCCTTTTGGTAGAAGTTGGATTCGGATTTTTAATTTTAAATAAATTTATATAGTTTCAAAAGGTGTTTAGCGGGTCCTAGGGAAAAAAGAAACAAATTTTAAAAATGTAGAAAAAATATTAATTTAAAACTTTGAAATTTTATTTTAATAAATAAATAAATATATTTAAAATTCTTTAGTACAAAGAAGGTACAAGTGCAAAGACTTTACGAAGATATCCTAAATGAATATGAATGAGGGAATTTGTTAAGGGCAAATGGATCTTGAGGGAAGATGGGGCTAACTATTCTCTAAAATCTCAAATTGAACCTAAACATATCAAAAAAAGTAACAAGAGCATACTTTGATCTTTGGGCATTATTTAAGGGGAGGAGGAGGAGGAGCAATTGAATGCTCTCTGCACCACTCACTTGTAAAAATTTAACATTTTTACAAGAGTATATTTAAAAACTTATTCTACTTAAATACTATTCTCAATATTTTTAAATAGTTCTATATATTTCTTGTATAAGTAAATGAGTATCACGAGGGCACAAGGTGGCTGTTTGCCGAGAGGCCGCGATTTGGCGGTGGTTGGAGTATTTGTGAGCAACAAGTGGAAGAAAGAAGGGGTGGGAGCAGCCGGGGCTTCGTCGTCAAACGGCGGAGAAGGACAGTTTCTTGGGCCGATGCCACGTCCGTGTGACGACTCGCATTCTCAACCAAAAAAATGCCCGGCATTAAAAATAGAAACATCTAAATTTTATGGAAATTAACGCAGTAAAGATACCTATACAAATAATAATTGCCTCTCTAATGAGATATCATAAAGTTATTTTGTATTAAACAATTAAAAATAATTTAAAAAATAAATTAGTATTTTAAATTACATTAAAAATTACTCACTTGATTCAATATTCAATTGTAATTTTTTCATTGACACCAGTTAACAACCACTACGAGATTTATTATTATTATTATTATTATTATTATTATTATTATTTTTAGTTTATTTATTAATCCAACAATACAAAACAAAAAAACAAAATTATATAAAATAAACAAAAAAAAAAAAATTTGGAGAAACAAATTTGATTGAAAAATTTTAAAAGATTGGAGGTATGTGAAATGCGCAGTTGATAAATGAAGAGTTCTTTTTTTATTGAACGACGAAGTAAATCAGAACTAAATATAAACCAAAAAAAAATTTAAGAAAATGAATTTGTTTATGTGATGAATTTAAGCAAATTAAAAAAAAAACAGAATAACAATTAATTTAAATAAATCTTCATTAATATTTGAAAAAAGTGGAAAAAAATAAAAAAAAAATGATTATTAACAATTTATTTAATAATTAAGAGAATTTTAATATTAAAAGAAAAAAATTTAATTTCTTATTTTCTTGTAAAATAGGAGGCGGGGATTATAATTAAAAATTATTAGGACTGCTTTATTACTTTTTTTTATTTTATTAATGCTTCAAATGAAAAATTCAAGAAATAAAGATAATATAATGAAAGCTTTTGGTTCTCTGGTGGGCAAATAATTTTTTGGAAAATGATAGAAGTCATTATTTTCAAGTCATAACATCCCCTAATTTAACTAATATAAAAATAAACTCATTTTAAAAAATGATAATAAGAAAAAAGTCGATTGAATATAAAAAGCAAATAAATAAAAATGGATGAGTATATATGTGTGTGTGTGTCTTAATGTATGTATATATATATGTTTCAGTATAACCCTGGAGCAATTTCAACCGAACTTGATACACATCATATAACATAATCTGGAAAAAATACTCTCGGGGTAAGACGTCCCTGGGGGTGGGTGTGGGAAGGGAATTAAAAGAAAACGAATGATATTAGTGTTGAATACATAGTTTTTGGGATCGCTAAGAGAAGTAAAAAAATATTTCCACAGAAGAGTTAGGAGGTACAGGAGGCGAAGGTGGGCTTCGTAGCTAGTAATAAATAAATTTAAAGATATAAAGGATGAATGAAATTAATGAAATGTGGAAAAAAATTTTACCAAAGAAAATAAATTCACTTTAATTAATTGAACAACAATGTAAATAAAATTTTCTATTTTATATTATAAATTTTAGACAAGAATAAAATTAAATTCACTTAAATTTCCTAACATTAATAACCTAAAATATAAGTAAAATAAAATGCTAAATATATAGCTCAATTTTTGGATTCAGAAGATCTTGAATAGTAACGATTAGTTGAATTTTGAGAAATGAAAATTGGTAGAAAGTGAATACTATATGGTCCTATAAATGTTACAAGACCTGAAAAATGTTTGTAAATTAAATCTGGATTTTATTATGATTAAATTTTATAATTAAAAAAATATAAAGTCTAAAGTGACTTCTATTTTGTATTATCTTGCGATCAACTAAGGTCTCTGCTATAGAAGAATCATATGATTTTTTTATTTTCTTTTTCGACCATTTAGACTTTGTCAATATTAAATTAATTGATAGCCAATATTATTTAAATAAATTGTAATCGCTTTGGATGGCAAAGGAAGGGGGAATCTTTAACATGAAGCGAGACCTCTACCTCAGTGCTTAGGGCAATTATATCCTTTAATTTATTATTAAGGAAAATAAGAAAGATTCACAAGGGAAGAAAAGATGAGAAGTTTCTCTCCATCTCATATTATACACCAGTGATGGAGTCTGGTGTGCGAAAAAAAAAAAAAAATAATAATTTTATTTTAATAAAATTTTTGGCACTTTGTGAAGTGTTTTAAGAAATATTGAGTGTGATACCTCCACTACAAGATGAAAATAGAATAGGATAGAATGATCCCCAGCATATAATTCAATATAATAAGAACTCCGAGTGTTAAATTTTCGGATGAAAATAAAGAAGCAAGTGTTTTGGAGAAAGGGAGGAAGGGGTGAGTGTTGAAGCACTGACCTCTTCGTTCGGCATCGGGGACGGCGTTGTTGTTGTACCTGCGATGTGTGATGAGAAAGGCCCGTGGCATACTGGAGGTAGCTCGACAACCCTGCCAGGCCACGGGTTGTGGCTGACTGCGGCGCGTGCCGCCTCCACCGTCTTCTGGAGTAGTAATGTGTGCAGCCTCCGCCTCCCTTCGTCTTACGCCCTACGCCCTTCGTCCCTTGCTGAGAGTGTGGCACCGTTGTTCTTCTTTGTCGTGATTGTTGTTGTGGTTGTTGTTGTCGTCCCCGCCAAGTGGCCAAGTGGTGGTGGCACCCTAAGAGCGCCAGAGCCGCTGGTGGTTGGTGGCCCTTTGCCAGACACCACCTCCTCTTTTGCTTCTCTTCTCCTGCGATGTACCCCACCCACAATCACTTTCTGACGCACCGCAAACCGATTTAGCGAACTGGTCACAATTCTCGTTCATTCACAACCAATCATTGAAAAAAAATATTTTCCACAAGGGAATAGCCCTCATTCTCGCTCTTATTTATCAAAAGGGAAAATTTATATGATTAATAATAGTTAATCATCTAAAGTATCTCATATAGAAGGGCAAGATCAGCCAAAAATGAAAAGCTTTTATATACATTTTGATCTCAGGGACGTTTCGAGACAAATTTATTATCTCATCATCAGTTCAGGAATCAAATTATTTGGCATAAACATATATAACATAGGTATATTATTACATTTATTGTATAATGTATAATTTTTACAATTTTTACAAAGTGATTGCTTGAATGAACGATAATATCAATATTAATTTATGAGAAATAACTTAATCCAATAATTGATGATGAGATAATAAATTTGTCATGAAACGCCTTCGAGATTTAATAGTTTATAAAGGTTTTTCATTTTTGATTGTTATTATTCTTCACAGGCACCAATCATCTAATCATTTAAAAAATAGCGCTAATTAATACAATACTATGCCCCTGGGTAATGTTAAAATTTCAAAGACAAAAGATTTTATAAAACGAAAATCCAAAGTTCCAGAGAGGCGTCGCCCCCCCTGAATTTTATTAGAAAGCCCCCCTTTCGCCATTCATATTACTATTATATTATAATTAAAAATGAAAAATTTTTCGGTATTTCTGATTAAACAAATCTATTATTAGTTTAGTATAAGTGTGTGTGTATATATATATATATATATGATATATATGATATTTTTTTCCAAATAAATTATAAATCTAAAAAATTCAAAAGTAGTTGTATATAAAATTAAGTAATATTTTTGAAGCTGTCTTAATTATTTGATTAAAAGTTAATATTTTTATAAAATTTTGTTTAAAACGAGTTTATAGACAAATAAACAAATTTTTATAACACTTCTTGTTTCTATTTCTGAGGTCTGTTAAAGTTTTGATTTTGAAAAAAAAATCCTGAATGCTAATCACAATGCTTCGGGTATTATATAAAAGTAAAAATGAATATTGTCTTGATTATTTAATATGGTATTCCCTTGAACATAAATATCATTCGAGGATGCTATAAATTTTTGATATTCGGCCAAAGAGTGACCCTGTCTCCTTTCTCCCTGATCTAAATGTCTTTCAAAACGTCGAATGATATAAAATCCCTCAAAAAATAAGATTTTTAGATGATCTCACGGGTTGCCCTAGGATGGTAAAGTGGTTTTTGCCTGGAGTCGGTGTGCTTTGGCCCCCTTGTTAAATGGTATCATCCTTAAGAGAAGCAGTGTCTTCAAGAGGCGTATAAATAGCCAGGCGCGTGCCATTGTGGTGAATATGAGGAGCGGCCGGGACATGCGCCCCTCGGCTTCTATTTATAACACCTGATGCAGCATCCGTGCAGATGGGCTGCGCCGGAAGCCACTGCAGCCAGACGGAGACACTCACCAAATGGATCGTCCGTCCTCCTGGAAATCACATTGTTTATGTCAGTCTATCTTCTTAAAAAAATACACATTCAATACTTTCTGCCATTTAGAAATATTTTTTTTTCAAATGATTATTTATAAAATCAAAACTTAATAATTTACATTGTTATAAATGAAGGATTATGTGAGTATGTGAGAATGGTTGATGATAATAATAATAAGTTGGAAATGCCCTGCTTTTTGAGCTGGTGTATATATAAAAATGTTAGGTGAGGTGAGTCTGATTCCAATTTAAATCGAAAACCTTATTTTTTTTTATAGCAAACAGATAAAAAGAAAAAGAGAAATATTGGGGAATGTTTTGACACAGAATGAAGGTTATTAGAATGAAACTTTTTTGTAGGATTTAAATTTATTATTGTAATTTTTTATTGAAATTTTTTGAGATTTTGAGCGGGGAGGGGCCTTTCGGACCTCTGGTGATATAGTGCCATTATTTTCATTCATCTTTTTTTTTTTTTTTTTTTTAAAGACTTCGGCATCTGAGACCATATATATAAATTCTTCAACGATTTTGGATATTCTCGATGACTAATTTTAGTCGAAAGTAAAATCGAAATTATCTTAAATTTTGAAGGATAAGCGGCTATTCCCGATCAATAATTTTGATTATCTAAGAGATTACTTTCTAATAATAAGATTTACGAATATTTTAATTTTTTTTTAAGTTATTTCGACATCTAAGGCTATATAGAATTTAAACAGTTACAAATATATTTTCTTTAAGACACGTATTATACAGGCATATTTATTTACAACAATTGGTATCCAATTGATTTAAATAAATTTTCATCGGGCTGCCTGGAATCCGAATCCACACCCCTTGGTTTTTAAGTTTTTTTTTAAGTCTTTTTCGGCATCTGAGGCCATTTAGTTTTCGTCTTTATTTATTTATATTAATTAGTAGCCAATATAATATAAATAAATTTTTGTCGCTCAGGATGGGAAGCGAACCACTGAATTTTGGTACGTGAGGCGAGACCTCTAACTCTCCTCCACAGGGCCAGGGCGCTTCTAAGATTATCAATATTGATGATAATTGTCAAAACCTTTAACAAATCGGTCACGGGAGGGAGTGGGGAGGGGGGGTCTTCACTATTTAACAAAACATTATGAAGCTATTTCCACTGTGCGCCCACCCTAAATAAAAATAAATAACGGTCTTAGTATACATATAATTGTTAAAATTTTTGAAAGGACCAAAAGGAGTGCTCCCGAGATTGTGAGTTAAATCTAAGAAATCAATGGTATCAGAGAGATAATGCCTGTAGAATTATTCATAGGAAGGTTTGGTATTCATGATATTTTTCAAAATCAAAATCATTTCGAAATTAAATCACTGAGTTCAAGTGATCAGAGAAATTAAAAACCTAAGGCAACAACCGAATCAGTTGAAATTCATTTAAAAAGGTTCTCACCTATATTAGGAGATATTAAAGAATTTTCAAACAAGTTTTTCAAAATGATGAAGAGAACATAGAATGTTGTTTATTTTCGGAAGACTTGGATATTTTGTGTTTCTGTAACAATATCATAAGTTTTTTTTTGCACATTAGACCGATGTACCGAAGTAATATCTGAACAATCTAATTTCCTTAGATAAAATTGTTTTTTATTAAAATGATTTGATTTTTCCTTTGGGAGGAAAGGAGATTCTTAGTCTCTGGGTAAGTTTATTAAATTCAACAATCGATGGAATTTCTATCTCCATGCATAAAAACGATCATAGACGAATCTATAAAAATAAATATACGTTTCATGCAGCATGTGTTGATCTAAACAAGTGGCTTGTCAGGAATTTATCTGAAAAGCTCTTAATTCTCTCGTCAAAATGAGTGAATATAAATAATTTAATATAATAAAAATATTTTAATAAAAATACCATTTGTATTTTATCTGATAAATGATAGTTTGAGTTTATTAATTTCAAATTAAAATAATATATGAAAAAATGAAAATAAAATGGGCAAAAAGAAAAAAGATTCTATATACTCCACTCTGCCAACAATTGTATATTTTATAATGGTAAAAATATTATTACTTAGGCTTCGATTGATTTAAAATTCGTTTATTTTAAGGTGAGATAAAAGAAAAAACCATTAAATTATTCAGTATACCTTTTTTTTATTCGTATTCGTAGTATTTTGATAAAATTGTCTTTCTTCATCGCGTGCATGATTTATTTTGGACCAAGCCCACCTTTTTCATTCTAACTGAGAAGTAAGGATGATCAAGTTTGTCGAAATATTTCCGAATAAAAAGATATGCCAAAGTGGATTGAAAATTTGCTAATTTTCTTACTTTCTAACCACAGATTAATTTAAATCTTAAGTTCAAATGATAGGATATGTTTACGAAAAGATTTTTAAAATATTTATGAAAAAAATTTTATGGTTGTTATAAAAACTCTATCAAGATATATATCACTGAAGAATTTAATAATTTCTAGGATTCTAAACCTGGAAGATTCCCTCCCACTTTAAACTTTAAAAATATCCTGAAGGAGTAACTAAGAGTCCCTGTTTGGATTGGATTGCAACGCCCAGCGCCCAAAGAGGGAGAGAGAAAGAGAAAAGAGTGGTGGGAGTAATGTTTTTAATCTCTAAAAGGGGACGCGGATGGAAGAAAAGAGAGATGGGGGCCAGAAGAAACAGGCGAAATGACTAAATGTGTGTGAGTTTGAGTGAAGTATGGAAAGCAGCTGGAGCTACGCAGACAGGAGGTTTGAGGGAGCTTGTCTGGGCACGCGCCACTGCCGGGGCTCCCTCGAGGGTTCTAAGGTGGGACGAGGTGGGCCACCCCACCACCTGCCCCATTAACTGCTGACAAATTGTTTTCTTTTAATCCTTATCATAAAAATTTGACATTTTAATGATTCTTAATATGCATATCTGGCATATTCCAAAAAGAGGTCTTTGGACAAAACGATAGTAAAAAAATTTTTTGTTAACGTTATATTATTATAATAATTACCCCAAATTTTGTTAAGTGATTTTAATTTGTAACTTGTAAATAAATAACAGATGTTAGTAAGGGGTAAGAGTACCATGTGAATAAAATCATGTCATGGCTGGACCGAGATTTCACCTTTCTATCTCCCCCCCCCCCTAATATTTTTTTTTTTCAATTTTGCAATTTTCATTTTTATTTTCATAGAAAACTATTTTTCTGGAGTCCTTCATTCCCCTTTCCTTAAACTGCCAGGATTGTTTATAAAATCTTATTTATTTATTTTTTTAAGCCTTTTTCGGACTCAAAGGTCGATCATTTAGGCTCTGTCCTTATTTATTTATATTAATTGGTAGCCAATATAATAGTAAATATTTGCCGCTCAGGACGGGAAATGAACCACTGATCTTTGGTACGTGATGCGCGACCTCTACCTCTTGGCCAAAGGACAGGGGTAAAATCATACTTGGTTTCTTAGTTGGCGAAGAGTCTGTTTTTTCTTTCTCTCATCTATATATGTAATATAGTATATAGGTTAGGAAAAGTATTGTGATAATTGATGTCAAGATTTCAACGGAAATATATGTTTTGAGGTCCCCTAAAAAAAATGGGTTTCGCAAAATGATCTCTATGTGTTCCTCTTGAACAAGATTTCACAAAAACAAAAAGCTCTTCGAGGCTTTTCAATAAAATCGGCCAGAGTACTAGTATATTTTAATGAAATATTTTTTAGTTTTTTTTTTTCGATTTTCTCAAAATCTGATGTTCTAACGATTTGGATTAAAATTCATAATACATTTATTTATTAGATGATCTTTGAAATGTATTAACCCTTATCCCCCGCCCCCCGCAAATTGTTAATTGCTAATTTAATTTTTTTATAATTAAAAATATTTTCCCTGGGATAAATTTGGAATGAAAAGATTGGTGGTGCCTCTATGTACTTCTCTATGTACTGATAGAAAAAAAATTGGAGTGACAGCACCTCACATCACATTATTTTGTTTTGTCTAATTAGGAGAGTAAGATGTGTGTGTTTAGTTTTTTATACCACTGATAATCGATAAGTACAAACGAAAAATCTTTAAAAATAAAAGATAATATAAAATTGTGAATTGACTTTCTAAGAGCCAAATATCTGGTGTGTTATGAGCAGAATGATGATGATTCAAAATAGCATCTAATTTTTCTCTTAAAAAAAAATAAATAAAACAATTAGCAATTCAAAATTTTTTGACAAAGTCCCTTAAAGTTGTCTAATTTCGCCAAGTTGGCAAAATTGAGTCTATTTTTTACATATTTTTTATTTTTCGAAGAAGAACAAATATGAGCGAGAAGCATCAAATAGTCCTGAACCCACCTGTTTTTTATTGCAACATTGTATATTTTCAAATATCTAATAAGATTAGGTCAGCATTTATTAATAAAACCATAAGCGGCTTTTTCGGGTTTCGGGTTCACCCTTTAAAGGATGTCCATCATCAGGAACGGAAATTATCCCTTTTTTGACAACAGGAAACTTACATACAATGAAGATGCTTGATAAAATGTCACCCGAGATGAGAATGTTTATTTGTCTAATCTCTCCTTCTCCACCCCTCCTCCTATTTTTAGACAGTTAATTAAATATGCAAACAGGAAGACATAAGTGATCTTAATATAAATAAATATTCTATATACAAATTTAGTGAAAAAATTTTGGAATCTTGCTAAATGAGTCTTAAGTTACTCCGAAGGCGTTAGAGAAGATTTCGCTGATAGCTTTGAAGTAAACAAATATCTGCCCACGTGACGCATACAGCTTCGTTTTTCTATCTACTTACTTTATCGTCATATAAAATTTATCGATAGAATTTATTAATAGATCTGATTCATCATTTCTGTTTATTTTCACAATTTATACAAAAAGAAAGTTTTCATTAAAATATCAAAATATTATATATATATTCTGGAATGTTTCCGGTTGTATGTGGAATAATGTTTTCCCGGGTTGGTCCGCGTTGATTATTGAGATTAACTCGACGTTTCGGCTCTCCTTTTGGAGCCATTTTCAAGAGTTTTGTATTAGAAAGTGATGGTGGAGGTGGTTTGTTTTTGTTTTCGGGGCCGCAATCTTGCTAATGGGTGGATGTGGTTTTGATTTCGCTCTGAGGTCCGGGGCGGGCTTGGTTGGATGTTGTGTTGTTAGTGTTTTGTTTGGGTTGACTTAGAGGCCTCAATCTACCTACTTCTCGAGTCGTTGTGTGTGTGGATGTTTCCGAGGCTTGTATTTGTCTCTGTGTTTTAGGGAGTGATTGTTTGGATTGTTTTTTTTAGGAAGTGTTTGGTTGGATGATGTGGTGACGGTTGTCGCGTTGGTTGGTTCGGCTCGGATCCGGAGCCTCAATCTGCCAATTTCCCGGGTCGAGGTGTTGCTTGGTAGCTCGTACGAGCTCAAGTGACTGGTAGTTGAGCGAGTCACTCTTTTTATAAGCTCTGTGGAAGGTGGGGAGGGGTTGGAGGGGTGGAGGGGGTTCGGGTCCGATCGGCTTGTTCGGGTGTATTCGTTTGGAGCCCAGCGGACGCACGACCGTTAGAAGTGAGTTTAATGGACGCTGGACCGTTAGAAGTGAGTTTAACGATCGCTCGACCGTTGGAAGTGTTCGGGTCCTGTCGGCTTTATTCGAGTGTTTCAGAAATTAACGGTTTCCAGGCCGTTGAGAGATTTCTTACGTCATCTCTCTTGTTGAGACATGTAGGTCGTTTTTCTATCTCGATGGCTTCTCGTATGATACGGGTGTTGTAATTGTCTATGGGTGCTAATGTCTTATAGTGTTCAAAGTCCCTAGACCCCATAGACAATTACAACACCCGTATCATACGAGAACCCATCGAGATAGAAAAACGACCTGTCTCAACAAGAGAGATGACGCAAGAAATTTTGAAAATTTAAAATCTGAAACAAAATTTGGATTTGTGAAAAATGCAGAAGCCTCAAAGTATAGGAGTTTAATTTCCAATTTATATATGCAAAACTACAACTAGCCTACTGCTAGAGTTCACAAATAAACTTCTTTGTGTCCTATGGTAATCTAGCTCTCATTTTTCTCTCTCTGGCATAGATCCGATGCTGTGTTTATATCTCAAAATTATGGATAGCGAAGATACTTCACTTCAGATAGAAAGATTTAGTTTTATAATGTATGATCTGTATCCTTGAAAAAATAATAACAATGAGTAACTTCAAAATGTTCTGAACTCCAATATTATTTCGTATCATTCTTAAACCGCCAAAGGAAGGAGTTTTGAGCTTCTAGCGGTAGCAGTATAGCCAACATAAAACAAAGCTAAATTTACCTCTGTAAACATCCAAATTGAAATACTAGATCGAGTGAAAACTCCCGCGACTAGCAATGAAAAAACATTTTTTTGTCAAAAATCGATTTTAATCTTCAACATCCAAACGGTCCTCTAACTTTTGGATTTTTTTTATATAATAGGATTTGTCAAGGGCTCCAAAAAATCCATTTGTTTCACTTTCGACATCCTCATTTGACTCCTCTTGGACTCAGGTGTGTGTGATGGACCCATGTTTTACCCATTATTACGAATCGACGCAAAAACTCATTTGGATTACGTTGAATTGGATTACAGCTTCAACCCGCGATCTGAATCATTGACATGTTGCTGTTTTTGGACAATTGTTAGAAAATGCGGCACCCAAGGAAAAGTAGCGTCACTTCCAGGACCTCTACTCGTAGTCAAATGACCAAAATGTCACGAAAATTTGACACGAATCTTTTGAATGTTGATTCTTTCTAAAAATCATATGCGTATTTGGTTGATACTGGATAGTGACGAATCCCGGACTTTTCACTCCATGTTTTAATGGCCATAATGTCTTCTGGCTGTACTAGATCACTTTGAACTTTACTTCCTTAAATGGGCCATATTGTCTAGTTTACTTTGGGCCTTCAAATTGTGGTGATATGTTGAATTACAATCGTATGGATAAAAATTATGATTATTAGATTCTACGACAACATAATCTCTGGCATTACTTAGATGCCATGCATCCCTGTCCAATTAGAAGGATATTAAGAAGGATCAATGATGCAATTTTTGCAAAGAATAGATCGATGCTGAGATGGTCCCCCTTCAAAATAATACAGCTCTACCATAGATTGGAATAGGTAGAGGATTAGTTAAAACTAGTAAATGGGAAGAGCAAAATTTTATGAAGTTGATAAAATAAATAAAAATAGATGTCAGGAATAGTATTAGATTTTTATATAACCCAATATAACCACTGATAAACCTAAAAAAGCATTAGGCAAATATGGCTTCCTATATTTTCTAAATTGTAATTGTATAAAAGTATTTTTAAACAAAAGTTATTTAAAATGATAATTAGAACAATATTTTTCTCGCTAAAGTTTAGGAGGTACTTTTTTAAATTCTTAAAATTGCGTCCTCATAATAATTAACAACATGTGGTTTTTTTTTTAGGATTTTTAAAAGATTTTAAAGAAATAGGATAATAGGGCTTTGTCTAAATATATTTGCATTTTATTTTTAAAAATGAATAAGTCTTATATTTGCATTAAAAAGAGAAATAGAATTTAATCTTAATTTATACCTTCTATTAATAAAAGCAGTTCTCAAGTTCCAAATAAATGGCAGGTGCTCTCCAATTTATGAGGTCACTTGGGTATCCTGGCTGCCGGCGACAGGATCCTTGGTCCATGTCATCCGCAGAAGAGCAGAGGGACTGGCTGTTCTTGAAGTGGTCACAAACCTCGACCCTCGAGTCTGCACCAGCAGTGGTCACTTGACTTATATGCAGACGCAGACTTTGCTTATCTCTTTGGTTTCTCGGTAGCCTCTTGAGGAGATGAACAACCACTCTAAGCAACCAAGAAAATTATATGTGAATTTTTTTCTTTACTTAAAATATTTACGCTATCAAAATTATAATTATTCAATGAAATATAAATACACACTAAAGATTATTTGGGATAAAAATTAATTAAGAAATATGTATTACGGAAGCAAATTTTTTCTATCACATATTATTGTTTTGCTTTTTTTTAAAGGGATATCGTATCACTCAGGGGTTAACTGAATAAATGAAAGACAACCACAGAATAAATGTATGATCATCATCAAGCATCAGAAGATGCGACGGCCAGCTTGTTTTTTCTCTCGGCTGCATCCAGAATATTCAATGTGAACTTCTCAATAACGGATGAAAGTCGAGAAAAAAAGATCTAATTCCTCAAGTTAATAAATAAATATAGAAGAAGAGAGATAATGTAATCATAAAAAATTTGATTGCAAGATATCGATGGATAAGCACGAATTAATTATGATCTTTAACAAAATTCCTGGATGATTAGACACTACTGGAGCACAATTATACAATATAATCCAATAAGAAAAGACATAGTAAGTAATGTCATTTACCAGATAAATTGTAAAGGGTGCAATAAAATAATTATATATAGGGAGTGCTGAAGGAGAAATTTCATTTCGCATAGCCGACCATAAGAATTCAGTAAATACGAATTACACAAATCAAATAGCCCTAAAAGCACTCAAAGCAAGAAAACATGACTTTGTTTTTGACAACTATATCATTTTAGACAGAAAAAAATTGGAAGAAGCAGTATTTTATATTTTATATATAAAGAAAGTTTTTTTTTTGAAAAAAACTTCGAAAGGACTGTAAATTATAAGGTTGATAGTGCAAATCTAATTAATAGCGACAAAATTCTTTTAAAGGAATAAATAACTCTTTCATTTATATTTCTTAATGTTAATAAGAATAACTTAATTTCTAAAAAAAAAAGAAAGCCCTTCCATCCCTACATATTATTTTCCGCCATTCAAAAGTAAAAAATCATATTTTTTTATTATCAGAAATATTTTTTTTTTTAATTTTAAAATTTTTTAAATAAATAAATATATTCATACCTCGCTATAAGGCCCCACTTTAAACGGCTTTTCGCTTTAACGGCCTTGTGTAATTATGTCCAAGTTTCACCTATAATTTTACGATAACCGGCCAAAAGGTCGGAAAATCTCCTGTGTATATTTTTTGCCACGTGTTCTAAGCCGCCCGCTCCGCTCGCCGCATTAATTAATCATCATACGTCAATTTCGCTTTAAGGCCGACTTTGTTTAAACGCATCTAAGCCATATATCGAAATATGAGTGTATTTCCTTGAAAAGATTAAATATTTTTTCCATTCTTTTTTATTTTTAATTTTTTAAATATGTTAAAACTTATAAGTTATATTTAACTATTTATAAAAGGTAAAAAGGTGATGATTTCAAAATATAATTATAAAGAGCATATATATATATATAAGAAAAATTTTCAAAGAAACAAGGTGAGGAGCATATGAGGTGAAAGAGATGAGGTGAGTATTTGTGAATGTAACTATTTGTATACATTTAATTGTTGTTTTAGTTATTATTCTCTTTTTCACTCGCAAGTTTCTTTTTTATCATATATCCACTAAAGGAATGCCGACAGAGGTCTTCGAAATATCATCATAAAATCTTATTAAAAATACAATTGTGTGATTGCAATTTTAAATTTTTCTTGATTAATTTTTTAATTATTAAATTTAGAGAAAAACTTTTAAAGTAAAGTTTCTTTTTAGTTTTTATTAAAGAAGTTTTTAATAACAAAATCCTTGATCTGACAAAGGGTATATTTTTTTGATTTGTGACATATTCGCCAGTTGGATTTTATAATTTTAAATAAATGAAAACTTATTTCTAGCTACATTTACTAAATAGATTATTATTTGTTAAATAATATGAATAAATACTTTGAACAAAAGAAGATTTTATATCTAACCTAATTTGCTTTCTTAATTTTATATATATATATATAGATCCTATTTAAAATATTGAAATATTGATAAATAACAAGAATGTGTTTCGAAACAGACACAGAAAATGGAGAAAAAATATAAAAAATTTAATTTAATTTTACTTTATGGATGAAAAGGTTCATTTTTAAAATACATTCTGAACATGATTTTGATTTGAAAATAGAATAACATTGCTCTTTGATCCACTATCAAAATCTTTAAATAGGGAAATGATAAATATTTAAGATATTACGTCAATATCTTAAAAAATTCATTGTCATTCAAAATGGATTTATATAATTTAAATGTCTAAATTAGTAAATGCATATATAAATCAAAAATAATATTTTTTTATAAATATTTATTCTAAATAATAAAGAACTAAAAGAAAGATAAAATAAAAATACTATGATTGTCTTTCTTAGATTAGAATATTTAAATAATTAGAATGAAAACGGACATTTATGTGGGATTACATTTTCAAATTTTTAGAACAGAATTGCAAAATTCTAAATATCTTAGAAGTATATTTTTAACAAAATTTTTTTTAAGTAAAAGAAAAAAGTTGAAATCTCATCTGAATAAATACTAATAACGAGATTATTTTATTTTTAATAAAAAATAATAATAACAATAATAATAATAATAATAATAATTAAAAAAAAGAAATCAATCATTTTATCTTTCAAAATTTATAAATTTATAATTTTAATAAAATTCATTTATTTATTTTCTTTAACTTCTTTTTATTCATCCATGTTAATTAATTTTGTTTTTGGATTTTTTATTAGAAATAGAAATTTAAACTTTTGAGAGTTAATTAGACTGTTCATTATTTGTCTACTTAGTGTTTCATTATTTAGGTTTCATTTCCAAACTTAAAATTTTATTAGATTTTTTTGGATTACCAAATTTCTTAAACCATCCCACGTTTTTCCATTTTATGTTTACTTTCTGATAAATTTTCTACAGAATATTGATTCATTTTTTGAATAATTGATTTTTTAGAATTATCAATCACCGGCTACTGATTAATCAGTTTACCAAATTACATACATAGTGATGCCTCCCAATTTGACAATAAATTAATCTATTTTTCATAAATTTATATGGTGAATATTTTCTTAACTTAAAATATTAATTAAATTTGTTTTTTTTTTTTTTTTTTGCATTTAGAATTCAGTTTTGACTTGTGTAATATTTTATATATAAAGCATTTGTCTGTTTGAATTTTATCCACTTACTTTGTTATAGAGAAGCATAACAGGCCGTGGCCTTTTCACCCGATAAGATGCCGATGCAGCAGGAGGGGGTAAAATAGACCAAGGTTGTAGGTGGCGACGTCGGGATTAGAGGTTATCGATACTTGGAGAAGATTTTTTGGGACATTCCAATATTGGTTGCATTCAAAAGCATTCACATCATGTCACTTCAATACTCCATCCACTCTATCTACTTTCGGTATTCTCAATTAAAAAAGACCTAAAAAAAATAAATTTTTTAAAGAAAAATTAAACAGTAATCAAATAAAAAATGTTAATCAGAAACCGGTCTAAAGTATGAGAACAATGATTCCCCCTCTGATAAGTATATTTTTGACAAGTGAAACCCCTGGAGACATCTTTATAAATAAGGAAGAATACAGGTACAATTATAAAACATGGAAGAAAACAAATTATTTAGTGAAAATATTAGATAAAATAAAACTTCATAACCTAATAAAAATTTGATAAATAATTTTTTTAATTTTTAAGAAAGGTTTTATATTAGAAAAAAAAATATTTTGTTCGCATTGTAAAGTGCTATTAGTATAAAAGATATATATTCTTTAATAATATAATAAAAATAAAGAATAGTTACGTTCAAAAACAAACGAACGAACTAACAGAATGTTATATAATCTATGATAAAAATAAAATTTATGTTATTCATTATTAACAATTTATTAAACTTAAAAAAATATTTTTATTCTGAAATAAGTTTATTATTTAAAGTATTTTTATGGTTTGTAGTAGGAGCTATACTCTGTATATATTATATGTTATTCAAGAAAAGACAAGATCTGATTTCTAAATATACTTGAAAAAATATTATACGAGCTGTATAAAAACACCTAAGAGCAAATAGCAAATTTGATATAAAAAGAGTAAGAAATTGATTTGTTTCTCTAAAAAATATAAAAAGTATTGAAGTAAAATAGGCCTCAGACTATTTTGATTAGTTCAACTCAAGCTTAGCTAATTTGAGATTGAAATACGAATTTTAATCAAAATAATAGGAGGCGTTTTTGAGAAAATGGCAAAAAAATATAAAACATTCAAAATCTTACTCCCGCAACCTTTAACTCAGCAGTCTCCTAAAACATTTTTGATCGCTTACCTCTAAGACAGAAAAAATAAATAACACGTAAACCCAATTGATTGAATGGAAATCTTATAATAAGTATTTAAAGAGAAAATAAGAATTATGTCATTATATAAGCTAAGTATTATTGCATATTAATTTTATTATTGGCAGCTTACAATGCATATTTAATATTTAATGTGAACAAGGGCATGCATTTGTTTAATAACTTTTGGAAACTCTGGTTTCTGAATCTGCGATATGAAGGTCTGGTTTCAAGTTTAATTTATTTCGATATTTGGTTTTAATACCCGTCCGTCATTGCAGAAAATGATGTTTAAAAGGCGAAAGAAAATAATATTTGATATTCTTTAAATAATTATTGAATTTTTTCTCTATGAATATAAAACTTACCCATATGTATCAACTCGTGAACCCCACTTTGGAGATACTGGTTTAACAAAATAGTGAATTTAGGCCTCCAAGGCTTTTTCGTTTTTAAAATTTTTTGTTCGAAGTCACAAACATATATTTTTCAGATATGGTCTTTTTGGACTCGTAGGGCTTTAAAAGGTGTATTTCGAAAGAAAACTCCATATCTACTTTTGAACCAATATCATTACATTCCTTCTCTTAGGAATTCTCTTATTCTTAGTTCGCCACTGGTTTTTATAAGTTTAAATTTTAATAAATTAATAAAGAAATATTGATATATGGCATATATTCTTAATTTTAAATTTTAAAATAGAAATTTTCATTGGTCTGTGAAGGAATTTATTTTGCCTGCAAAGTCCTTTGTTCTTAGCCTTTAATCATTTGATCCCTTGAGGAGCTATTTAAATCAAGAGAGAAGGTGTTCTCTAAGTGGAAGAAAGACGCCGCCCCCGACGACTTGTCCTCCCCCTCAGCTGAACAGTTCATTAGGATATGGGCCTGTGTTGGTGGGTCCATGTGTGCGTCTCGAGTGTTCACAGGGGATAGATATGTGTTCACGAACACGTGCGGTCCGGCACGTGCCAGAATCCCCTCTCCCTTGTTTCCTTCCTGTTTCTTTCCACAATATGGCTAACAAATTTTATTTATGTTTTTTTTTTATTAAAAAAAATATGGGTAATTATAATTTGCAAGTTATTAGGAGTTTAATTACTCCTTTTAAAGAATTAAAATTAAATAGTAAAGCCTACGTAATTTTTTTTTATTATTTATTATATATTAGTGGGTGTAGATAAAAATATAAACATAAAAATTATTTTTTATAAAATTAGTTATATGTAGAATATGGACAACTAATGCATTTCAAAGGTTAGGTTTCACAAAATCACCTCCTTCTTTAGGATTTGTAGTTTGGTTTAACATGTAAGTTGACGTATTATCTCGTGGAGTTACCAATTTTTCTTTCATCGAGGCAAATGAGGCAAACAATTCGGTCTGACGAAGTGGGAATAAAGGGAGTAAGAGGGGTCATTTCTCCACCTCGTATTCGTTTTCCATTTACTCAATAGCGATGATTATTAAATTAAACAGAATTTTCCCTCTATTTTATATATAAATTGTAAAAATTCTTTTTTTATTGTTTAATATTATCAAAAGTTAATTTGATCATAAGTCTTGAAGAAAAATGTGCTCTATGAAACTTATTTAGACTATTAACTAGTCAGTTTCTTCATTGTGATTCTCAAACTCATCAGAATATAAGCTCTATATATTCTTTATATTTAATAGTATTTAATTATTTGTGGCATAACTTCGAATATCTTACTAGTTGAAAATATCTTTTTAAAGAGTCGATTAATCATGATATTTGTAATCTCTACGCAGGCCATGGCCAGCGAGGCAGTACAGGGAAAGAGAAAGAAAAGATAAAAACGGAGATATCAGGTTAAAATCCTTTATTTGAAAAAAGAGCGACGTTTCGGTCTTTAGATTGGGACCATCGTCACAGGAGTTAAAAATGTGTTTCTCATTCAAAACATTACTAAATTCTCATTTGGCATGAGGTGCACCATCTGAGACGGTTTGGTAATGTTTTGAATGAGAAACAAATTTTTAACTTTGTGAATTATTGAACTAAGGATCGAAACGTCGTTCTTTTTTCGAATAAAGGAAGTTGACCTGATATCTTTTCTTTCTTTGTACATGATGTTTGTATTTGTTTATCTAACTATCTATCTAATTAATTTAAAAATTTCGTTTAATATATATTTATGAATTTGGGAGAGTAGAAAATTATAAATCAAATTAAATTTTTTTGCATACTTTAAAAGAGTCCTTCTTATTCAGAGTCAAGCAAACTGGCAGAGGAGACGAGACGAAAAAAGGCAAGTCTACTTTGGACTATTTATATCCGTTGGGATTCGCCTTGGGGGCCAGCATGTTCCTTAGAATGACCATATATACCCATTGGAAAATGTTCAGGTTGAGGAGGCCGAAGTCGATGCCGATGGGTTCCCCCGGGAGGTACACTCCGGTGGTTCCTTGGCTGGTGGTTGTCGCGCCTGGAGGGCTTTTTTCTCTGCTGGAACAACAAGTGAGGCAGCCTGTTGAAAATAACAAGAAAAATCCCATATGTTTTCTTTTTTTATAAAAAAATCTAATTTACAACTTTTTTTTTACTAAACAATAATCAAAACAAACAACAAAATAAGACAATTATATTTTATAAAAGGAAATCAAAAGGAATGAATCATTTAAAAGTCTGTGGAATCATTGAATGGTACAACACCAAAAGACACTAATTTTTAGTACTTTTAGCATATTACTATTAATTTAAGATTTAAATTACAATTATATGAACTATGCTAAATTTTTTAATGTTTGGACTAAATAAAAAAAAGCTAAGATATAAATTTACTAATCTACTAAACAAAGGGAAAGGACCCTTTATTATGAAAAAGATGCATAGAAAACTGTGCTTTTTCTTTGTTTTTGTCTAGTAAAAGTTTGTGTTTGCTTTTATTCATTTGCCCCAATGTATACAATATTACTTCAATTAATACGTTTATTTCGTACGTAATTAGGACCAGGTGGATGGGGAAGCTGGGCCCACGTGCAAGTCTGGCACTTCCGGATGTGGAAAAAACAGGCCATCTTGAGGAAGATTGGGAGGTGGCTGTGGCTGCGACGTCGCCGACGACTTCAGCGGCAGCTGCCCTTCAAGGAACAAAAATAGCCAGCCATGAACCCACTAAGACAAGTGTCCTGTTGTGTACTTGTAAACAAAAGCTGGCTATGATATTACCAGCTTCCATTAAAAAACCTAACATAATCAGAAATTCCATATGGCGCCTGATGACTCAAAATTATGACTTTCTTTTAGATTTATTTAAAAATTTATTTTAATTTTCCTCATTTTTAATTATAAAAATTTAAAAATAGATTGAACAGTATTTACTCGTATCCCTGAGAGACTACTAGATCTCTAATCACTAATTTCAGTACTAAGTTATCAGAGAGTTCCTGCATCTAATTAATAGTTACATCTCTAAATTATTTCCCAAATAATCAACTGATTTGGACCAATTATAATAGAGAGAAAGAATGCCAACTAAATAAATAATTTTTTACCTATTATTTTGAAAAATTCTATTTTTCTCTATATTGATCTGACCCTCCTCTATCCATCTTTTACTTCAAAGCCAGGTGTGTTAAAATGAAAATCCCGAAAAGGATAAAAAGAAGAGATTAATAAATTAATTAATGATTGTCAAATGGATGTTGATGTGATACAATCAGTTTTGCTAGAGAGAAAATCTTATTTCATGTTTAATTTGTAAGGAAAAAAGTTAAGACAATTTTCTATCTATCTATCACAACAAAAACTGTTAATTACCTTTTCTTTTCTTTTTTTAATCATTTAATAAATATTCGGCCAAATCACCTGTTTTGCTTATCTATCAATCAAATTGTCAAAATCAATTTAAAATTTAGTCTGAGTAAAAGAAACAAACTTTTTATTAATTAAAGGTAAATATTTATTGAGAAATATTGGTATACCTATCTCTAAATTATTTCTCATATAAGACAAGAAAAGAGGCAATTTTAGTTTTTATTTTTTGTTTTTATTGATTTTTAAAATAATCTAAAAAAAGAGTAGATATTAAACAAAATATCTTACCTTAGAATTAATTTAAGTCCATTATTTCTACTCATAATGGGTACAAAAGGAGGATAAGTGTGGGCTAATTTCTTTCTTGTAATCTTCTTATTTCATATTTAGGATTAAAATAACAGGTGTGTGAAAATAACATATTTAAACTAATTAATTTTGGACATTTCTATTAAATCCTTATAATTAAATTCCTGTGGAAAAAGAAACAATAAATCCAGATTTACCTTTGGAGTATGATTCAAAAAAAACCATTATGTATTTAGAACTAATTTTTATCTTCTTTACTTGGGATAGGGAAGTGGTGCTCAATGCGCAGTGGTATTCGAGCTATTTTTCATTACTGGGTTATTCGGTGATCTAATCTATTATATATGTCACGTTCCTCCAACCAACCTGATAACTGATTTCGCACAACTATGCAGTTAATTTTTAATATAAAAAAATAAAATAAATATATTTGAATAAATTATTTATTTCTCTATTTTGAAAAAACAAGAAATTGATTAACTCACAAGTTTTTTTTTAGTCCTTTCGGCATCCGAGGCCATATAGACATTAAACGATACATATTATATATATTTACGATACAAATGGCATATTTATTTATATTAATTGGTTACCAATTGATATAAATAAATTTTCATCGGAGTACCTCGGATCCGAAACCCTTGGCTTTTAAGGTTATGCTATCATGACATCTTTAACAACTCGGTCACGGGGGAAGGTGGGGGATTCACAAGTTACAGGAAATGCTGGTTGATTAAAAAATTTTCTTTGCAATTTAGCATTGTTTGGACGTTGCTATATTTTCAGATATTGATATGAAGAAGTGGCCAATTACTGCATTGTTTTTTCGATCCGAAATATGACAGAATATTTGCTTATAATCGTATTCACTCGATTTTTTTATTATTTGACTTCCATTGATTCAAATTAATTCATTTTTCCAACTTTTTAAGAAAATCACTAATTTGAAAATTTTAAAGAAAAATTAATAGTCGTAAACAACAATAATATAAATCTTAAAGATAATTTAAAAATAATATAAATAATGCATTGTGTTTTCAGTTTCAGTTAGATTCAGTTCTGTTAGTAAGTAAATTAGTTTACATTAAAATTGTAGGATCGAATAAAAAAGCGATCAACTAAAAATCGCTCCCCCACCGACCGCGTTAGGGTTTGATCCCATCCCATAATGTGAGAAATATATGTTCTTTCTACGCCATATTTCAAATAATTATAAAAGGGTAGAATAAAGTTCTTAAAATTGATTATGAAGCCAGAATAACTACGCAATTTATTATTTTGTAAACTTAAGTATATGTGTGTCAAAATTCCTTATCTTTTATTTTGAAACAATTTATCTATGACAAACTTTGTTTCTAGGTGGAATATAAATTGATGAAAAAAAGATTATAAAAATGTTTTTAAAATTATTATTGTTTTACAAATTTGTATTTGTAATTTAAAAGTTTTATTATGAAAAATGAAAATTATTAAAACATTGGTTTATCTGAAGAGAGGAGACTATTTATTTCTAAAGATAATAGAAATGTGGCAACAGCGGGCGAGAGAAGACATGAAAAAATCAAGGGAGTCAATAAGATTGCTATAATCAACCGCTTAAATTTAAATGGTTTAAATAAATAAATTAAATTAAGAACTATGAAAATTTATATAAAAATATTAGATAGGTTCAAGAATAGTAAAAACAACTGGCAGAAACACCCACCCCATTAGGTCTGAGTGAAAATCAACCTTAAAAATGAGAAAAAAATATAAATTAGATAAAGATTTGTGAGGTCGTGAAAATTTGTATAATATATTATACTTATTATTTATATTAGATCAAAGGTTGTAAAAAGTAATTGTTTTTTTTGGTATGGTTTCAAGCTGAAACTCAAAAAAAAAAAAATGAAAAAAAAGATCAAAGTTAGATCAAGTTAAGAAACAATGGGCGGGGCCAAGTGGAAAAATTATTATCCCTATGAAGAAATATTTCACAAAAGTCTATTTTAAACGTTATAAGTTATATGAGATATCATTTCAATACAAAATTTCACGAAGTTTAAGAATCTGTAGACAAAATTTCGATACCTCGAATAGATTTATTTATTAATAAAAATAAAAAATATTAGATACTAAATTAAAGAGTTCAGTAGATATATAATATATATATGAATTCGATGCATAATTTTATGCTGATTATGTATTAATAATCTCCATTTTTATATTTTAATTATTTTTTGAGAAATTAAATTAAAACGATAAAAAAATTTGGAAGCCTCGATATCATTAACCAATCAACATATATAACACATGAAACATATATTCGATATAGAATTTTATGCTGATTAAGAAGATCTATTCACTAATTTTATATCTTTTATAGTTTTTTAATAATTTGATGAAAAT